>PVIC010045215.1:0-14694 GCA_004025085.1 Thryonomys swinderianus
GAGTCATTTCTAGTGGAATGAATTGGAGACAGAAGAAATTGTTAGAAATAGTGCCCCTGTCTGTACTTTTGTAGCATGTGGCCTGGGAGAGTGAAGTACTGCAGAGTGGCAGTCAGTGCGAGGCAACAGCTGTGCCTGTGGACTGAGCTCCTGTTTCTTTCTCGGTGATTCTTTTATCATCTCATAGAAGTTGGTGCACCATGATTATGTAGAAGTCTTTTTCCTTCCTCACTTTCTGAAAGACTGCATTTTATTTTTCTTAGAACAGAATAAGACAACTTCAGTAAATAATTGTCATCTGTAAGTCGACAAAGTCAGGTAACATTTTCTCACTTTTCTAGCCCCTTCCTCTGGGAAGAAAAGGTAGTGAAACCCCAGAAAAGTTTCTGAACTGCTTATTAGCATCTCTGCCTTTAGGAAACAAAAATGAACCCAGGCCAAGGCCAACTACCCTTTGGAAATGTGTGTGTATCATCCCTCTCCAACTGCTGTGATATTTGTCCATTTTTTTTTCTATTTGGGATTTGAAAAGTCAGTATTTACCTGTCATGGCTGTGAAATACCCTGGTTTGAAAGCGTGGATGGATAGGAGCCCTTGAAGTTCGGGATTTCAACTCTTCAGAGTGTCGTGCTGTGTAGGGTTTGTAAGTAGGCTCAGTCGTGGCGAGTCATGCTGGGAGAACATATCTAGTGACTTTCGTGGTCACTTCCACATCCTGATTGACATTTCAAAAAAAATACTGAACAAGGTTTACAGTCAGGCACATGCACATTTATATTTACCCTTTTTTTTTTTTAGGGACAGTGCAGCTCCAACTGTCCTCTGCACGTGTGATTAAATATTAATTAGGCTTCTAATATAAGCTAGCGAGTTCACAGGTCTGAGTGTCACATGAATAATTTATGAGGTACCCGAAGGCTCAGTCTGGAAAGCTGATTGGCCACCTTGGATTTGTATAATTACGAAGTTTCATTATTAACAGTGCAAGTGGTAGAGAGATTTGCTTAGCTTGAGGGACTTTGAAAGCATAAGCTGTCTCATTAGGGAAAATGGGAATAAGGCAAAATATGCAAACTTGTTAGTAGAATAGAAGGAGGGGGATGAATGAGATTTGAACTTAGCTTTCAAACATGGCTATATATTTATGAATACTCTTAAATATATAATAAAATTAGTCTTTTGATTGATTAGTATATTTGTTTTAAAATTTCAGTAAACTGAGCAATGCTTCAAAGCTTTTCTTTTAGACTGTATGCCAAAATCTTTACTACTTTACTGAAAAAGCCACAGGTAGCCTAATAGGCCCTGTGGAATGAGAGGTTTAGAGGTAAAAGAATGAAGACAGTCCAGGGCTCTTGCTAGAATGTGTGTTGTGCATGCAATTAAATCTCAAGGTCAAACAATTTACAGACAATTACTTTTCTAACATCTCCAGAAATGCCTGCTTACACGTCTTTAATTTTAAATGATACTGATATTCCAATTCTCCCCAAAGGTTAATGCTGACTAAATCCAGCTGTGACCTGACACAATGCGACAGCACAGTGCCTAATTATCCTCTGGATAGTCATTTACTTGAAACCATTAAAGGAATAGGCTGAGAGGAAGATTTAGGACCCTGAAAAAATGTTAGCCTGACTTCTTTCTTCTTGAAGATGGGATGGGCTGAAAAATAAAAATAAAATCCTGCTAAATGTTAGCCATTTGCTTTGATGGCAGAAAATTGTTCATCCCACTCTGTTTTTTTACAGGTTAAATTGCTAACTAGTTCATTTTATCCATTGCCTACGGCTGGCGCTAAATGTCAGTGACAAATTTTGTACTTGTCTTGAAGAATGAATTAAGTTATGCACAAAAGCTATAGTGCTCTTTTAAGATGAGTGAATTGCAGAGGGAAAAAAGTTGCTCTTTTGAAAAAGGATTATTTTGATTAAAGGCCTTTTCTATTGTAGCTGAAGACAGGTAGTGGTTTAAGATAATTCCGACAGTTACCTCCCACGGAGCCTGCAGTCCGTTACTGGAAATTTCTCTGAGAGCAATTGTGTCAGATTATATACTATGATTATTATCATAAGTCTATTAGTAATGGTGAAAGAAATTACTAAAAAATAAAATTAAAAACAGTTTTGATGAACTTGAGTAAAAATGATGGCTTTCTGTTGTGTGGTTACCATTTCATTACTACTGTATAAACCTTTCACAGTGAGAAGCAATGTAATTTAAAGAGGGATGCATATGCTTCTGGAAATGTTGCCACAGGGAAACCCTAGACTCTCCAGTAATTTATACGTCATGGGAAAACATGGCAGCATCTGGTGCACATCCTCAATACTCTTTTCAGTGCTTGGCAGTTGAGTTCTGACATATCACCTCTCAGTGCAAACTATCAGAAGTCACTGATATCCCATTATATGCTGGTTTATTATCATAACCTTATAAAATGAGATTTACAGAAATTCTTTCTTTCCTTTATAAGGAATACTTTTGTTTGGTATACAAAGTTTAATAGTAATTTTGTCAGAATATTAAATTATTACACTTAAATTTTAGTATTCTTGGCAAACAGAATAAGTAAAATGAAAATGCCTTTTAAACTATGGTGTTAGTCTAAATACAGAAAAGTGGCATGTACCTGAAGGAATATTTCACCTCTAGTTCTAACTGATGGGTATTCCTTGGGGATGAATTCCAAGAAACTGATTGGCTTCAATCTATAATTTCTATTCTATTAGTTGAAAATGTCTACCTGATGAAGCAAAAGCCTGTGGATGGTTTCTCGGTGAAGCAGTAATAGAAGCTCTTTCAGTTACTGTTGTCCTCGTATCTGAAGGGACGAGTACAACCGTCCTTTGTTAATTGCCCATCATTCTATCATACTGTGAAAATATTACAGAGAATTTGATTTTAAAGAAAACTATAGTGGTTAGTTTTAAAACCTAATTTAAATAATTACTTACATGATATCAGTTCTCTTAAATCACATTTAAATGAATAAAATGAGTTGTCAAATCAGCTCTTACCAAAGTGATAGATAAATATAGGTATTCGAACTTCTGTTAAGCACCACTATTCAGCTTTGGCAAGGGACAGCTTTTGTGACCGAATGCCTTTCTCCTTACCCCTCAGTCTCCCACTCATTTTCTAACTACTGCAATCTGTTCTATAATTATGAGTAGTGTGAATGGCCTCTCGGTTGGAGTTGCATTATCTTCATCTTTCCCAGCAAGAGTTTCAGTCTGATGATGTGGAGCAAGAGTTTGAGGAAACAACTTGGGCTTCAGTATTAGGAAAAGGAGGTCTCGCAGAATGATTTTTTAAAGGATGATTGCATGTGTGTGTGTGTGTGCGCGTGCGTGTGTGTGTGGTGTGATGTGGGCTGTGCTGAAATGCAGTATGGATAGGGAAGCTGAAATGAAAAAGAATTTTATGTAGACAAATTAGTTCTTGTATGCATTCCTAAGTTTGCACTCAACCATTTCTTTGGTTAATTATACAGTGTCCTGGTGCTCCAGCACCAGTGTGTGTGTGTGTGTCAGTGTTTTCACAAGTAATATTTCAGGAAACATATATTCCACAGTGTGGGCTTTTCACCTTGTGAAAGAGCACAGTATACCAGTTTTGCCCTAATGTACTGCTCATTTTACATTACTTTTTTTTCTCTCTCCTTTCTGTTAATTTATGATCCTATATCCGTCATTAATTTTATGGACTTAAAATATTACTTAGCTTTTAGTAAATAACTGTGTTTTATGATGACTGTTTACTAGATAGGTTCTGTCTTCAAATTGTTCTCACTGTTATTTGCTGGTACCAATAAGGCTATGGAAAGAGTTAAAGAGAGACAGGGAGCATTGTTTTCACCAGTGAAATTCATCCCTGTCATCTCCATCTCATGGCTGAGAATGTAGCCCCAGGACTAGGAAGTGTCCGATATTTTAAGAGGTGCTTTGCGAAACCTAAAATACTTTTTGGCATTCTGCCTCCATGTTTAGCTGCTGGTATAATCAACCTCATTGTTTACAGGTGAAACCTTATTATGGATTTTATTTTTTCAGAAAAGAGTGGGATTAGTTGCATATGTAGAAAATTGAAGAGTAAGGTCTCTGCCGCATGTATGCAGAGCCATAAGTTTGCCTTTTTACATAAGTTTGCCTTATGTAAATTGGACATATAATGGGAACATGTCTTTTTATACTTTAGATCTGAATTCTGACCAACTATGTGTTATCATATCTCAGCATGTCTAGGAAGAATGCTTTTTCTTTAGTGTAAGTTCATATTCAGCACAATATTAGAAAGTGTTCAAAATAATTATGCTGGCATACCTTATTTGGAAGGGACTGTAAATCATAAAGCGATTTACCCTTTCTTTGAAAAATATAAAGTGCACCTGTAAAGATTCACATTCCTTAGTAGTTTTGTTTCTGTTGTTTGATAATGATGAATTAGTGTTCTGCACCTAATATTCCATGTAGTCACATGTGCAGGAATTTCAAATTCCAAAGACACTGTGTATGTAGATGGTGGGATATGTGTAGGACATTTTACGTTTGATTCAACCTTTATTTTTCAAGTTCCTATTTATATAATTGAAATCTTTAATCTCATCTGCTTTTCAATGAGATTTTTCTCTTTTAGTGTTCTGTTATTGTAATAATTTGTTTTTAATATTTTATTTTAATCCTTCAATCTATGTACCATATTTGATAATGTTCTTTTTCTTTTTTTTTTCTTTTTTTGAGGCTGGGTCTCGCTTTGTAGTTCAGGCTGGCCCTCAGCTCAATATGTAGCCCAGGCAAGCCTGGAACTCAGCAATTCTCCTGCCTCTGCCTCCCGAGTGCTGGGATGACAGGCACGAGCCACCACACCTGGCTGATAATCTTCTTTTTAAAGTCTTAAATTATACTTTGGTACTTATTTTTAAGCCCACTGAATAATTGTCCTTTTTCCATAGCTCCATTGTTTTTTGACTATAAAGCTTTTCATAGTTGGTGTAGGGCACATAAAGAATAAATGAAAACTATTGAAACATTACCTTATTTTGTAACCATAATATAGACTTTGACTTCACAGAAAATCCATAAATTATTAATGTCTTCCAACTGTTTGGCTTTATAATTGCCACATTTAAATGTTACAGGATACCATTAACCAAAGTGAAATAATCAAATAAAATTAATAATTTTTTTTCTGTTTTAAGATGGTGAAGAACGCATTTACTTCCTACCTCAATGATCCAACCACATTGTCTAAAAATGTGGATATCATGTTGAATTTGCAGACAAGTTTGTATAATTTAGATTTCCTTTGTATAAACTTAGATTCCTTATTTCCTTCTGTTTTGACAGAAGTAATGGTTTTAACTGAGTCAGAATTAAGTAGTTTGCTAATTCTAGCTAAGTTAACACAATAACTAGGTAGGTGATACATATCCACCTCATGTGTTTTTTGTTTTGGTATGGAATATTGAAACTATCTTGGAACATGGAAATATTGCTTCAAACATACATAGTTGAGAAATGTTATGTTTTATATAATTAGCACTTAAGTTTGTAGTTATTTGCTTAATAATACTAAAGGAAATAATTAGCAACTGTAATTGTCCTGACCACTTATTGTGTGTTGAGTACTTCATAAGATGCCCTTATTTGTCATATACTGGTACAAATTTTGAATGTCAATTGTGATCATGATGTGTATATAAAATGTACCAATAAAAGCAATTAATTAATAAAAATAAAAAATAAAAAATTAATCCTCACAAATAAGAAGTGAGATAGTTAAAAGTTACAGATAAGAATCCTAATGTTCATTGTTATACAATAGGTAGTATACAAGCGAATCTATTATAGCAACACCATTATTTTCTTTTTTTGTTTTGTTTTGTTTTTTTGTTTTTGTTTTTGGGAAAAAGGGTACCGATAATTGAAAACCAGCCTTCAAAATGAATCATGTCCTCAACCATTCAAATTAAATTTTTTTAAAAGTTTGAGGAAAAATTTCTCTAAGTTGGTTAGTTTTCCAGGCTTAAATTTTTCATCTTCCTGCCTCAGCCTCGAAGAGTGATGTGTTTATAGGGATGTGCTATCTGTTCTCAAACAGAAATGGTCCATAATTTGAAAAAATAATTGGAGCACATTTTCTCACGAGATTAAAGTTGTTGAAATTTTTGCCTATTCTCTCCTACCTAGAATTATTTTCCCTACTGTACATATTGGCACAAACATCTGTCTATCAGATGCTTGTGAGTTGCTAATCAAATAAAAGCACCAAGGACTTGTAGAATAGTATTTAACGCCATGGTTCTAGTTTTCAGAAGAGACTTAGAAGATCTGATATCTGAATCATTGCTACTTTTGCGGTGGGTCAGCATGAATTGTGTCTTAGTAAAACAAGCGAATGTTCAGAGGAACCTAAGTTTAGATGTTATCTTTTAAGCCCTCTCTGGGATGCGATTTACACAGGCCCTGTGCGCGATGTACAAACAATATGTTGCAGGGCGCCGTCTTTCCTTGCGCCCCACTTCCCTTTCCGTCTTGGTAAACCCTTTGAAGGTTTTATTATTCAAGGATGCGAAGACTGAAGTGAAAGCTACAGAATGATGTAACACTGTGGGAACTTAATCAATAAGAGTGTTGCGAGAGCTCGGGAAGGGAGTTGTTTTCCATCCAGATGATAATGAGGCCGAGTAGCAGCAACCTCTGCCGGAGGAGAGCTGCTGCGGCGATTCTTCGGTGGCGCTTTTGCTAGTTCCTAATTAATAGTTTTGAGGCCAGTGGGGCACCTTTTGGCCTTTCTGACATTTTCAAGCTTTTCTGTGGCTTGTCCCACATGTCTTTCCACCATCAGGGGTCACTCTCAACTGGATTGGAGTCTGACAAGTCTAATTGGCTCAAATCTATGCAGATTTAAACATCTAGCCCACATGCCAAAAATCTGATGTTTTCTCATGCAGCTTCTGAGTTCCTGGCATTATGGGATCGGTGCATGCCTGAATTATTAGGTATCAGCTTATCCTTCTGTTAGCATGTTAAAGAGCAATTAGCTGGATGTAGTGTAAGAAATAGGGGGAAGAACTTCAATGCAGCTCAGTTGAAAATGTCTTTTATACTTAAAAAAAAACTGTCAGACCATTGAGCATTACTGGTTGGAAAGGAGATTGAATAGTATAGTTAGATTTTTTTAAGAGAGTGAATAATTTCCCAAGAGTTGGTTAAAAAAAAAAAATCCTTGCTGGCAAACATAAATGATGGTATAATGTAAATCCCCAAACATCCTTGATTTGCCTACATTGTCCCACTTCCTTTCACCCAGTCTTATACTTCTCTTCAATCATGAATTTAAAAATGAGGGGAAAGAATAAATATGTTTTGGAAAGAAAAAGAAAGAACATGTATATAAGGGGTGGGGTGTGGGTAGGGATATGGTAAAAATGAAAATTAACTCGTGTCATATACTGGTACAAATTCCCCCATGTGGAGTGTGAGTGTGAGCTGTATGTAAATCAATAAAGAATTCCATTGAAAAAAAGATTCAGCTTCCTTATACCTGATTAGTGGTCAACTTCGATATGAATTTTCTTGTAGATTATATTTTGTTATCACTGGCAGTTTACAAGATACTGAATTAATGGCAGAACCCTGAGCTACTGACAATCAACCCAATGTGTGGCTAAGATAATACATTCACATTGTTCTTGGAAACCAAGAATTGAGCTTTAATTCTAAGTGACTTTTTTACTATTTATATGTATGAAAACAACCTGTTTAATAGAAATAGAATTGATTATATCAATTATGGTGAATTATATGTATTTCTTGTTTTTGGATTCTACTTATGTAGAAAATAGGATCATAAACTTGGACATTTAGAGATCAAACTAGTGCAGAACTTACATATTATTAGTTCTATCTCCTCATTTTATATTTATTTATTCTTCTTCATGAAGCAAATAATTTGAGGTTCATTCATACATAAAGAAATCAGAGGACAATATTTTAATATGTTACCTATGGAAATATTCATTTCACCTGTCTAACATTTTCTGTGTTACAAAATGAATAATGTTAATTTTTACAAATTCTGTTTTTGACTAATCAATTTTAAATGAACAATGCCATAAAATTATCATACCAAATCAAAAGAAGACATTTATGATTTTCGGAAGACAAGAAAATGAATACCTTTTATACACATTGTTCCTAGGTTGGGAGACCCAAGGACCTTCTCTGCTCCTGTTGATTTCCTGTTAGCATAGTTAATAGTATGGCTTCCTGTTACTCCCAGCCCTTTGACGATATTACTTGAATGTGTTCATCCTGATCTATTTGTCTAAATATTCTGTAATAGAATAAAATCAGCAAGAGGATTGAGTTTCTAGTTAGGATTTTCTATTAGTTATTTGTGTGACTTAGGTTAAATTATTTACTTCTAAGATTTCTGAATTTAATATTTTCAGATAAAACAATTATTTTAAAGTGGTGTCAAATATTTTAAGGTGTATAATGGTTTGACTTATACAGATATAGATTCAAATTCTGCTCAATACTTTTACTAAATATCATTTCTCCAGGCTGTGGATTTTTTTTTAGTGGTTGTTTTGTTTTCAGTTCAAAATAAAAGGAAAAGAACAACCAGTGCTCGTTCTGCTGATACAGTTTTGGTAAATAGTAGGCACTTAATAGATATCAGATTTTCTTTTCCAGTTTTTTAAAAGTCATTAGAAAAATGAGTTTAGAGTCATATAAAAATGGCTTACTCTTGTACTATACAGATGGTAAAACATTGTGTTTTATCTTATTTTGTTTACTTAAAGGACTATGCTTAAATCTCTTTTATCATTATGCTTCACCAAGCATAAATGATTCAGAATTACTCTATAGTAGATGGAGATCCTGTCACAGTCAAGAGAATTGGTAGGAAATGTGGAAGCTACTTACATCAAAAATGATATGTTTTGATGAGCTTCAATTTTAGAGGAAGGAACAAAAGTAGATACATTAAAAATTCTCTAAAAATTAAGGGAAAGTAACCCAGGCAGAACACCAGTTTAAAATGGACAAAAGTAGAAAGAAATGGGATTTCAGGTCTAGATATAATCTTTGTCTTTACTCAGGTCTAGTTTTGAGTAAAAACCAATCTTGAGTAGGGACATTGGGTAAAGTGGGCCTATAGTACGCAGGGCTGGAAGGACTGATGTAAAATTAGGCATATTAACATGGGTTTCAAGTATGATTCTATGGAATGTCCCATGAGTTTGGTTCAAATCATTGGAAAATATGCTTTGTTATGAGTTAGAGATGAAAATGTTGGTGAAATTAAGCAGAATTGGTGTCCTGGATGATGTTTTTTGTCAAAGTTATGGAATGCTAAATAGGAACATGACCTTTTTGTTTGTGGTAGGATAAAATGTACAAATAAAATTGTATGATACTGATGGGCAGGAGCTCCTTATTAAACAAGATTTATGCAACATTGTATGTTAGAATTTAAATAAAAATAAACATCAGAACATTTTTTTTTTTTTTTTGAGACAGGGTCTCGCTTTGTAGTTCAGGCTGGCCCTGAGCTCACTATGTAGCCCAAGCAAGCCTCGAACTCAGCAATCCTCCTGCCTCTGTCTCCCAAGTGCTGGGATGACAGGCGTGAGCCACCACGCCTGGCACTGTGGTATGTGGTACTGATTGCTGGTGGGCGTGAGTCTCCACGCCCAGCATTGTATGTGGTTTCCGGGGATCGAACTCAGGGCCTTGTGCTTGCGAGGCAGGCGCTGGAACCATTGAGCTAACCCTCCAGCTCACATCAGAACATTTTTAATTTACATTCTCCATAAAATCCTACTTGCTGAAGGATTTGTTTATAAATGTATCTAGAATGCCTATTTATCATATGTTCAAAACTTTTCCTTTTGGGCCAAGATTTAGCTCAGTGGTTCCTGTGCCTGCCTCTCAAGCACAAGCTCCTAAATTCGATCCCCGGTAACCACATACATGCCATGCGTGGTGACTCATGCCCACCAGCCATCAATACCACATACCACAGAGCCGGGCGTGGTGGCTCGCGCCTGTCATCCCAGCACTGGGGAGGCAGAGGCAGGAGGATTGCTGAGTTCCAGGCTTGCCTGGGCTACATAGTGATCTCAGGGCCAGCCTGAGCTACAAAGCGAGACCCTGTCTCAAAAAAAACAAAAAACAAAAAACAAAAAAAACCTTTTCCTTTTGTTGCCAAGTTAGAAGGGTCAGTTTCTCAAACCTACAGTCCATGGTGACTACACCCATAAAACTAATAGTAGATGCTCATTTTCAAACTGAAAGAGTATGAAACAATGTACGTCACTGTAAATCATAGCTTAAAATAGTCATAATAGAAATATTTTATCTATGTCTGATCCACTAACATATATTCTGAGAGCTAATAACTTTTTCTTGGAGATGGGGCCCCAAGTTCAATTTTATAGCTCATAGTCTCACTAAACAGAAAAAGTCTGCTAAATAGATCTTTTGTAAGTCTTAGTGGTTTCATGTATTTACCATATAGATTCAGCTAAAAAAAAATCACAAATGAGGTTTAATGCATTTTCACTTGGCCAGTAAACTCTGCTGTATCTGTGTGTGAAGTTTTGTTATTAATTTTTATATTTTTTCATATGTGTTTATGAACTAGCATTAATTAGTTCAGTAAAATACAAGAGTGCTTAAGGGACATATTTTCTCCTCCCTCCAATTGTAATTCAGCATCAACTATTCCAGTCGACTATCAATCCCCATTGTTCACTCATTGAGCAGCTGAGCTGCAGAAGCTGACTCCACCGTAGGGTTACTGGAGGGAGCACGTGCTCCTTCTCCGGCAGTGAGCCCCACTCTCGCATACTCGTTCCCAAGGGAAAATTTACTAAATGAAGCCCTAGTGCCCTGGAAAAAGCGTGATCTGAGAGGATAACACACTTTCTCCAAACTAAGAACTGACTCCTTGTGAAGAGGTTCATGTCTTTTGACATTAGCTTTTAACATTTGGTAATATTTATAGTTATCTTTTCTTTCCTATTTTAGTTTTATTGTTGTTTTAATGTTAAATGAGAGACTTCTAGTTATGTACAGAAGAAAGTGGCTCATTTAAGCACAATATATTTATGAAAAGGATATTGAATATGTTAAGCTATAAAATGTATTAAAGTAGATATAATCTCTAGAAAGACTGGAGACACAGGACAATACCCTACACACACAAGAACATGGTCACTGCGATTGGATGATGCCTTGTGTCTGGCTTTGCCAAACGTCTTGCCATGCTACATATTAACCAAAGATTTAAATAATGAAAATTAGTAAAATGTAATGAATCAGTAGAGTCACAAGCACATTTTCACTGCAGTTGTTCCAGTGGAGACCAGGAGAGTACTCATTAAGGCTAAGTTAAAGGGGATCCTTTGTCGCACAGAGTTTGAGCCAGATAATGTTTAAGCAGCTGTGAAAGTGGAGAACTTTCTGTGTGGAAGTTCTAACCGAACCATAGAAAAAACATCAAGGAACAACATTCTCTGATTTCATTCAGTTTTATCACTAACCAGCTGTGGTATATCTAATGTCATCAGGACTTATTTGACTTATTTATAAGTTGAAGATGAAACATGGTTTTCTTTTGCCTGTGCAAATGTGGTGAAGATTCATCAGTGTAAGACACTTAGAAGTCCCTTTAAAAGTGAAGCAAAGCACAGATGATCCATATTACTGGAAGTGGGGGTCTCCTGCCACCCCCACGGGAGGGCAAGCGCCTGAATGTAAGGCATGAGCTTCCTGCACGCCGTTACAAAGAAAGCCATTGACTTTGGTTCCAACAAAAGCAGCACACATATGTATGTGTAAGGTATGGACAAAAGTGAGTAGTGTCACTCCTGTGTATCAAATTAATACATTTTCAGAATAATAATACTGAGGATTTAAATTTATTGTGTTTTTGTATATATAGGCATTATAAGACATTGTTTATATAAACTGACTTATTTAACCTTCACAGAAATCCTGAGACACAGATGCTATTATTATTATTATTATTATTATTATTGTTATTTCTTTTCATCTGTGTAAAGAATGAGACATTGAAAGCCCTTTACACTTCTGAGCTATTAAGGGTCTGATCATGTTTTAGTATTCAGCATTCTGTTTTTAGAGACTATTTGACCCACTACCTCACTCAGGCCTCATATGGAGACATTGATTTATGTTAATAACTTGGGCGAGCTCCTTTATAACACATTCAGATATTTATAACTTTAACAAATTAACTTTTCATTTATAGAAAAGTTATGAAGGAAATATAGATAAACTCTATATCCCCCTCATACAGTTGTTCCTAATGTTAACAGTTATGTAATTATGGTTCAATCGGAAAACTAAGAGGCTAACTTTGGTATACTACTATAAATTATACACATCACTCAGATCTATTTTGCTTTTCTTTAATAGAATTTTTCTCTTCTAGGATCCCATTTAGGTCCTCACATTGCATTTTTTTCTCCATGTGTCTGTACTCCTTTGCTTGGCAACAGTTTCTGTTTTTCGTTATCATTTATATGACCTTAACAATTTTGAAAATTACTTATCTAGTTTTTTATAGAAGCCTTTCAATTTGAATTTTTATAATGTTTTGTCTTCAGTAGATTAGGGAATATATATATAATATTTATAATTATATAGTATATATTTATGTATAATATATAGTAAATATGTATGTATATGTAATATACATATATACACATCTATATGGTTGTTAAATATCACAGAAGTTTAAGTGCATTTCTCTTTTAATTGTATCAGGAGTATTTGATATCAATATGCCTTGTCACCTTATTATTGGTGATTTTAACCAAGATCACTGAATTTAGGTTACCTTTAAGTGATGATAGATTAAACTGACAGGGTAATTGTGCAGATCGCCGTAACTTAAAATGGAGATCTCTCAAAAGCCTATTTTAAGTTGAAAATTCATACACTAAATTATAAAACATTGTAACTTGATAACAAATACACTGCAGCCTATTGGGCATTCATGCTTGGTGACAGTTATGGTGGAACTTGAACTTGATTGGCTTCTGTGTCTGCCCAGCTGATGGACGGACACCCTTGAGGGGGCACCAGACAGCCGGGGCAGCGTGGCTTCGGTCTCTTCGTGGCCCTTGGGCCCTTCCTCTCTGGCCTTGCTCCTCTGCTCTGCTTCCCATCCCCCCCAACAGCTTTGCTCCGACATGCTCTTCCATCATTCTATTTCGCCCTGGAGCCAGCGGTCCACGGAGTGAATCCCCTCGAAATACTTGTGAAGTCCTCTTAAAATTAAACCCTTCCTCCTTTAAGTTGAAAGTATTGGGTATTGCTCCTAGTAACAGGAAAACTAACTTCCTGGTATCATGGATGACTGGAGCTATTGCTTGTGCCCTCTCTAGGATTGTAAGACAGCGTGATATTGTATATTGCTAGTCCAGAGAAAAAAAGTAAAAAGATGAAGGTTTCTATTTAATGCATATCAATTTGTACCATCATCAAGCCAAACTATAAGTAAGATCATTCTAAATCACTGTATTGTGTCAGGTTGTTCTGAAAGGAGCATCTGTTCCCTCACGTTTCAGGTTTCTGTTAAAAACTTCCCTTTTTACTTGACACATAGCAATTGTACATATTTATGAGCAAAGTGTGTATGACATTTCAACACATGTACACAATATATAATGATGAGATCAGGGTAACTTCTGTCACCTCAGAAATATGTAATTTTATTTTGTATTCCGAATATTCAAAATAACCTCCATCAGATGTTTTTAAATATTTAGTTGTAACCCACATTTACCATACCATGATATAGAACATTATACACTATTTTTCTAACCAAACTATTTTTCCCTGTTAACTATCCTTCCTCCATCCCTCCATCACTTTATAGACTCTAAAAACAATGAATATATTCTCTACTCCTTTGAGATGAGTTTTCTTTTCTGCTACTTATAAGCAAGAACATATACTATTTGTATTTTTGTGCCTGACATTTTATTTGACATAACATTTTCTAATTATTGTCCGTGTTGTTGGAAATTACAGGATGTTACCACTTTAGTGATTACATATTATTGCATTGAGTAAATGTGGGATATTTTCTTTATCCCCTCATCAGTTGATGGAGTTCAGTTTTTCTCCCTATTTTGACTCTTGAGAATACTTGGTACTGAGCGTTGATGTGACGATACCTCTTTGAAACTGATTTCAGTGACTTAACAAGAGATCACTAACAAGAGATAGAATTGCTGGGTCATGTGTCTAGTATTTTTTCCATTTGAATAAACTCCATTTTTTTTGCCTAAATTGGGTTTGGCTTTATTTTGTATGGTTCCGTATAAAGTTATTCTTTATTCTGTTTCTGTAAAAAATAGCATTGATATTTTGTTTGAGATTCAACTGAGTATGTAAATTGTTTCAGGTAAATCATTCTTTAATTAATCAATATTTTATAATTTTTTTTTTTTTTTTTTTGCTTTTTGGAGACAGGGTCTCGCTTTGTAGTTCAGGCTGGCCCTGAGCTCACTATGGTGCCCAGGCAAGCCGCCGCGAACTCAGCAATCCTCCCGTCTCTGCCTCCCGAGTGCTGGGATGACAGGCGTGAGCCACCACGCCCAGCATTATATGTGGTAACCGGGGATCGAACTCAGGTCC
>PVIC010045216.1:0-14677 GCA_004025085.1 Thryonomys swinderianus
GCAAGGTCCTGAGTTCAATCCCCAGTTACCACATATAATGCTGGGCGTGGAGACACCCCCACCAACAATCAACACCGCATACCACAATGCCGGACGTGGTGGCTCACGCCTGTAATCCCAGCACTCGGGAGGCAGAGACAGGAGGATTGCTGAGTTCGCGGCAGCTTGCCTGGACACCATAGTGAGCTCAGGGCCAGCCTGAACTACAAAGCGAGACCCTGTCTCAAAAAGCAAAAAAAAAAAAAAAAAAACCTTAGCAATGTTTTAGAATAAGCAAGGGAAAAGTAGTGGAAATTCTACAGAACACTTTTGTAAAAAAAACTAATTTGAGAAAGAAAAATATGGAGAGGAGGAAAATGAAAAGTATAATAAAAATGATGACAGTATAACTGTTGTGATGTACTGGTATCCTAGATATTCATAGAAGATCTATTCTTTGCTGTTGATGTTATAAAAGCAATATTTGGAAAGATTTGCAAGATTTGCAAAGGTTTGGGAAGATTATTGGCCACGGGTATAATTCATAGGCTTATTAAACTAATTGTAAGTGCTGGGGATGTAGCTAAGTTGACCCACTGTGTGACTGCTAAGGGTAAGGTTCTGAGTTCGATCCCCAGTTCTGCCAAAAAAGACCAAGCAAGCAAACAAACAAAAATAACTGCATCCAGTATTCTGTTTTTTTTATTAATGTGTTAGTGAGCAAAGTTAGTTATTATGATAATTAAATGAAGATCAAATAAAGAACTGGAGCATGAACGTCTTAGTTCAAGAATTATCAATAAAATTAAACACATTATCACAGTACAGAAAATGACTTCTATGAATTTACGTTATTTCATGCATCTCTTTGGAATATGCTCTATCAAAATAGGCAGTTTCTTTAAAATTTGTGATAACTATATAATAAATACTTATCTCCCACTGTGACAATGTAATGATAAGGAAAATATATAGCTAGATATTCTATTTTTAAAAGATTAATGAATGTGAAATAAACACAAGTTGTTTAAAACCTGTATTCATTAGGGAAATGTAATTGAACCCACCTTCAGATACTACTGTTTGCTCCCTAGAAGAGCTACACAGCTACACAATTCACAGTAATGAAATCTTGGCAACAGCTCATATATACATGTTCAGATGGATGGATAAAGAATGTGGTTTTACACATAATGGAGTACTACTCTGCCATGAAGAAGGATACATTTAAGTCATTTGTAGGAAAATGGATGCACCTTGAGACTGCATGTTAAGTGAAGTAACTCAGACACACAGGCCTAAATATTTACGGTTTATCATATATGAAAAACTCAATGTGTATACGGTACAATGTAAAAGACAGTTGATAGGAGAGGAGCAAGAGGGAGAGAGTAAGAGCGAGAATGTGTCTAGAAGGGTTTCGTGACTTAGTGCAGTTGTCTTAAAACATTTTCTGTGTCCCCTGGCCTGCTAGTCTGGTTTTCTGTCTGGTATGTGTGGTCAGTGCTCTTAAGGTATATAAAAATAAATGAATTGGATGAAGGGAAGGGCAAAAAGAATTGGAACGTGTTATGTATGTGTGCTTATTCTCACTATGAATGCGATCACTGTGTACTGGAAACATGTACTCATAAAATTTTAAAAACAAGACAGACAATAAGAAGGGTAGAGCAGAATATGAAGAAAAGAGAATCCTCTTGTAGCTATAGTGGAATGGAAAATTGAAAACAGTTTGGCAAGTTCTTCAAAAGTTAAGCATATAGCTACTGTGTGACCCAGTAGTTACTTATTTTTTATCTCCTGAAGGTAGTGCTCATACATGTATCATTACCTCTGTGTCGTTAAAAGAATCTTATGTCACTATAAATGAAAATGAGTCAGGAGCACTTTACGTATAGTACATGTTGAGTTATAATTTTTATGCAAACATGAGATATTAATTAATCTCTCCAAAAGAATTGCAATCTTTTTATGCAGTTATGCTGTACATTTCTAGGAGACCATTATATTAAATGGATAAGTAGCCCCTGGATTGAAAACAAGTACTTCAAATATTTAGTGCGAGTAAATAGATGTTTATTTTTCAGATTGTTCACTTTGTCGATATCAAATTCCTCACAATCATTGTGTCTATAATCAAGATCTAAACATTTGAAAAATCGTTTTGATGTGTGTAGTTGACATTCAATGCATGCTCAAATTAGCACTTAAAAATTTAAAGAGCAAAGAGTGGGAAAACTGTTGTTGAGAAAACAAGTGAAAGGTAATATTTTCTTCCCTATTCTTCAGTTTCTACAATTATCATGCATTGTTATTTTGAAGTAAATTACACATAATTTGGAAGAAAAAATAGTGTATTCCTCCAGACACCCAATTAACACATGGAAGAGAATTGCATTATTTTACACACAGTAGCTTATTTCTTCTCTGTTCAGCTATTTCTGTCCATATAAACTTTGTTTACCTCCCTCGAAACTTCAGTGCATTTCTGAACTGTGTATTTAACGCGTCTCTGTAGCTGCTGAAATCCCACCCAGCTGCATCCTGATGATCCAGTACTGTTTAGCTGACGCTGCTGAACTTTGGATTATCTGTGTACTTCTTAACTAAGGCGAGCCTTTGGCATTTCTTACAACTATTTGAAGAACTGAAGAAGCTTATTAAGAAAATGAGTTTATGCCTTCTTATTCTCTGTAAATAACAAGAGATTTGCTGCAGGCGTCAAGCCTTGGAAGTGTTATGATGACCCTTTTCTAAACAAGACATGAACTGGCCTTCCACAGTGTGTGACTCAGGATCCACGCCAACTCCACAATTCATTTCCTTTTATGTCTGCTTTTAGCGTGTTGTGTTTTAATTGAGAGTCCAAATTTTAATTTTATTTGAAATCAAAGAATGTACACGAAGAAACTGAGCTGTTCTAATGCAGAAGTTAGGTTTGATGGCCTACATTACAGATTGCTGACTAATTTTGACCTCCATATGTGTGGTCTTTTTACAGTGGGAGAAATAGAACAGATTATGTTTCTTAGTATAAAGTGCCAAAATAATGTCCCCTTTTTAATCATCTACATTTGGTTGAAAATGATGGTAATAAAGCAATATGCAGTTTCTAATTGAAATTTCATCATAATGTAGAAGATTATGCAAACACTAGAATAGCTTAGATTGTCATAATCTCATTCCTTTTATGTATGTATCTGTGTATTAGTAGCTCTGAAAACATTTTAAGACATTATCTTCAGGAATTGTATCCTATTTAAGTATGTGGCACTCACTCGAGGTATTATGAAGGTTTTTCATTCTACCTGTCCAAGCTGTAGGGAGCCGCATGGGTGCAAATGGGACAGCCACTCTGGTCTTACAATTCATAATATATGTACTACATTAACATTAGAATATAATATTATATGTTTAACGAGGTTGAGGGCCTTTTCATAGTAAGAAGAATTAAGCTGTTCTTTGCTATATCTTGTAATAATTTTAACATCATTTACTATATGCAGATTTGAACATAACTATTTTATTCCTAAATTTCTTTAAAACATGTCAGAGTTTTATACACATCATAAAATCCTGGCAAAACAGGTATAGAGGGCCGGAGGGTTAGCTCAGTGGTTCCGGCGCCTGCCTTGCAAGCGTAAGGACCTGAGTTCGATCCCCAGTTACCACATATAATGCTGGGCGTGGTGGCTCACGCCTGTAATCCCAGCACTCGGGAGGCAGAGACGGGAGGATTGCTGAGTTCGCGGCGGCTTGCCTGGGCCGGCCTGAACTACAAAGCAAGACCCTGTCTCCAAAAAGCAAAAAAAAAAAAAAAAAAAAAATCAGGTATAGAAATGTTATTGTAGGGTCAAGTTCTTTAGTAAGATTTACATTTACCTGAAACATGTTTTACAGTTGCCTAAATACACTGTTTTTGTATCCATCATTATTTATTTATTTATTTGTTTGTTTGTTTGTTTGTTTGTTTGTTTTTTGAGACAGGGTCTCGCTTTGTAGTTGGCTGGCTCTGAGCTCACTATGTAGCCCAGGCAAGCCTCGAACTCAGTAATCCTCCTGTCTCTGCCTCCCAAATGCTGGGATTAGAGGCGTGAGCCACCACGCCCGGCACTGCGGTATGTGGTATTGATGGCTGGTGGGCGTGAGTCTCCACGCCCAGCATTGTATATGGTTACCAGGGATCGAACTCAGGACTTTGCGCTTGCAAGGCAGGCGCTGGAACCACTGAGCTAACCCGCCGGCCCTCGATCATTATTTAAACATTTATTATCTTGTAAGTTTCTCGTGCTACTCAGGAATTTTTATATAGACAACAAATAGAATAGCGCATAGCTTATTAATACCAAAAGTATTTCTCTTTTTTTGCAAAGTAACAATGGTAATTATAGAAATTCAAAACTATTGAAGAGAAGGGGGAAATGGTTCTTTTATTAAAATAACATGAAAGGTGAATGTGTACAATAAAATTGAGAACATAATTTTAAAAATGTGATTTTTATAATAATCTTTCATATCGTACCCTCTTTATACCAATATTAAAATGGTTCTGTTTTAAAATAGTTTACTCTCAATGATATGCCAATAAATAAATAGAAGTAAAATTAAAATTAATTTTAGCATCTAATGAAATAATCTCATTCTCTGCAATGCTTTTGGTTCAGCTTTAGATATCTTCCCGGCCGCCAGGCGTAGTGTGTCCGGGCAGAGTTAGCATTATTCCACGGAAATGATTTCTCCTCCTTGCTTCCGAGCCATTTTTTAAATGACAATTTAGTGCACTTCATAAATGGAAAGGTGTCTTAAGGTTCTTGATTCCTTTCTCATTTCTCAAATGTATCGCCAATCCTCTTCAATTCTGCTTCCAAGAGAATCTTTTTCTTTCCCCACTGCTGCATTGCTAACACGTGCCGGGCTTCCTTCTCTTCTCTGGTGACGTTAAAACCTTGGCCTGTTGGGTTTTCCCTGTACAGGTAGATGATCTTTTAAAACGCAGATTCACCCTATCCTGTCCTTTAACTTCCGGTGCTTCCCTTGTAGACGTAGAATAAAACCTGTGTGTCTGCCAGGGCTTATCAAGGTCCCTGCAGATTCCCCTTACTTAGCCGGCTGCTCCCCGCTCATTGATCCTTTCCTAGGCCTCATCCTCCACTTGCTCCAACTAATTCCTGCCTTTTCCTGCAAGCCACGCCTAGCAGGCGTCCTCTTCATTCTTACTGGCCATTCTCTGTTTGCATCACGGGCGTACAGTACAAAGTTTCCCTCCAGTTTGTCAGATCCGGAAACCTTCATCCCTGGAAAACTGGAATTCCGGATCCTTTTCCAGTCAGAGTTAGATTCCTGTCAGAGAGGCCTCCTCCACCTACCCCGACGCACACAAACCACAGAGCGTCTCAGGTGGACTTCTCAGCACTCCGAACACGGGGTTGTTTGTTTAATACCCACTTCCTCCCGTAAGGATCAGTTCTCTGAGGCCTGCTCCAGGGTTTTGCACATGGAAGAGGTGCAATAGATTTTGTGAAATGCAAATGAGCGAATTCATCTGAGCGTTGGCATAAAAACTTACGGAGTGATTTTCAGCAGATTAAAAAATGTTTAAGTAGGTTAATCTTCATGGAGTGTTCCCTTAAAATGTACTAATCTGTTCACTCTTACTTATAGATTTGGTATTGAATAAATTTTAAATAGGCAAGCAAAATTCATATATGTATGTTGTGAACTTGCAGGAGAGATTGCTTTCAAAATCCATTATTGGTAATTTTATGATTTGTATTTTAGTTGTAAATGTTGTAGTATGGTATAAATAGCTGTGAAATGCGGGCCCTGGCAAATGGAATGGTTAAGAGTGTAAAGAAAATCAAAATCTGATTTTTTAAAATAACTACTGATATTAATAAAAGCCCAAATGGATTTCTTGCAAATCTGGTAAATAAAGATGGGTTTGGAAGCTCAGACTTTATATCTCCTTTGATTCATGAGCTAATTTTCAAAGCTGAGTTATAAGCTTTAGTTTATATGGTACCTGAGGTGCAGGCAGGCCCTTACAATAGCTGTGCTTCCAGTGTCACTACAATATAATAAATGTAATAAAATCACATTTAAATAACGTTAAAAACCTAATTTAAACAGGGGGAAATGAGATTTAACTTTGAAGTGAATGCCTCTCCGAGTCCTGAGGTTGGCCCTTCCTGCCGCCCCTGCCGGGGAGCCTTCTCGTGACGATGGTGACAGTGCAGCGACGGGGAAATGCGGGATTAGCCACTCCACGTTCTAGATAACAGTGGCCCCTGACAGTGGCCGTCAGCCTCAGCCAGGGCGACATTTGGAATTTATGAGTGTAAATGGGGCGTTAATTACCACCAGCCTGTAAGTTCTTTTTGTGGCAGTTTTTCAAGGTGTTCATGAGGGCAGAGTTATAGTTTATAATACATTGATTTGTTACTTTTGTAGAGCCAGAGCAGGATACAGCTTTGTAAGAACATTGAGAAAGACTGGAATGGAACCAGTTTGTTAGATTTTTACTACAAATTAGAAATCTATATTACCAAGTTTTAATATAGAAATCATGCTTTTGCATACCCAACATCCAGTTATTTAATGGAAGTACGAATAGTACTTATTGTCCCTACTGGGTTGTTGTGAGAACTGAGTGAGTTATTACATATAAAGAACGCAGAGCAGTGTTCCGTTTGTCAAACCTATATAATTGCTATTATTATTATTATCATTGTTTGCATTATGTAAAATATACTTCAGAAGTTTATACAAACGGAAGTTCCTTTAACTAAATAGAAGATACCAAAGGTAAATTGGCTTGTACTTGTTTAAGTACAAGTGGAAAACTAAAATACTCACATTTATTCATTTTAGGTGGAGAATCTAATGTGTATTTTCATGTCAACTTCTACCTTACTATTATATTTCAGTGTAATAAAGAAATACAAAGTGCATCTTACCTATCCTTCTTTTCCTCATCCCCAAACACAAGGGACAGTTCTGAATAAGAAGTTTGATTTTTTCCCCAAAACAAAATAAATGGGTTTTAGAGCTTCAAGCAATAGAAGCTGCATCTGATACATGAATGGGTCACTCAGAACCCAAGCCATAAGCCATGAAAACTTTATTCTTCTGCCTTTGTTTAATACCATTTCCCAGTCTGAACAGGATCTTTGTGCTTCCAAATTTTCTGACCTAGCATGTAGCTTTAGTCTCTAACCTATACATAAGTAACCCATTACAGCTACCTTAGTTTAATTCTTTATAACTTCATTGCTTATACATGTACCTTTTTATGCTTTCCTAATACCTACAGTCCATTAAATTTCATAATGCCTGTAGTACATTCAGTCTGATATAACTCAACTTAGATAAGCCAATATGATTAGTTTTCATGTTGTAAAAATACTTTCCTTTAAAGTAAATGAATATAAATCTCATCATTCTATTGCAGAGGGACTTCCTACACATTAAAATACAGTTCATTTATACCGCATATATACACAACACCCATGTATGTATTCATGTATTAAGTTACAAATAAACATGAAATTAAATATATGAGAACATATCCTATCTGATTACAGAAATGTTAGATTTTTAGTTAATTGCACTGGTTCAGACTTTCCACTAAATTATTCATTTGCAAATATCAGTAAGCTTTGTTAGCAAACATTAGCTCTGAAACTTGGTGACATGAGGTTGAATATTACTGCAGGTTTTGATATACTTAACCAAAAAGGCCTGTCCTCCTTTCGTGCAGACATTTGTCTAAAATATTAAGTTGGATTTAACTAACTGAGGAAATCATCAGGTACTTATATTCTTTAGACATATCTGAGAGTTCCTGTTGGAGACAGGGTGGCAAAATAATGGGCTAAATCAGATCAGACACACTGTATTGTAAGTTTTCCAGATCTTAAAACAAATAAGAACAGATCAAAATCAAAATATGTGGGTGGAGAATAAGAATAAAATCTGTTGATAGGAGGTAAAAGCATATAATTTCCCCATTTCTGTCCTAGCAGTGTTTTTAGAAAATGTTTATTAATCTCTGAAAATGACAGGTGTCAAGGGTCCTTTGTGCTGCACGTTTGGGAAAGTCTCTGTCAGGAGGTCACACTGGTGTGATGTGTTAGTCAGCAGCGCTGTCTCCTGTGAAATTTATGTTATTTGAAGTGTTTCCAAAGCAAAATATTTTCTGTAATGCACAGTTAAATAACATGCTTGGGAACAGCTTCACACAGGAAAAAAACCTGTTAATTCTTTATCATTTCAAAAATAACACTGCTCCTTTTAAGCACTATGCAACCCTTCGAACTATATACAAGATGCATTGTTGAAGAGAACGTGTATCTAGGAAGCTTATTAAAAATATGAGTTGTTGCAATTAATTTCTCAGTTCATTTAAAATGCAAGTTGAACTGTTCAATGTCTTTTACAGATTTAAGTATCTTTAAGAATAAAGATATATGTCTCTTTAAAATATATTTTGTATAAATGCATAGTTTTTAAATTTAAAAAGTTCACTCTGGAAGCACAGTATTGTGGTTTTGAATGTTTTAAAATAATGTCTGATAAGGGTCTTAAGATTTGTTTTATAACCGTCAAATGCTGTTATTTTCTACATATAATATATAAGATTAATTATAAGGAAAAAGAAAATATTACTAATGCACGTTATTTTTAGGAGAACTTAGAAATACCATAATATTTTACTTTCAAGTGATGCTATACTATTTGAGAAGAAAACTAGATTTTGAAATAACATCTACTTCTATATACATATATGTACATATATATTATGAAACTCTAAATCTAGACATTTGATAGGATGGAAAGTAAAGACCATTCATTGGCTTTAAAGTACACAGATTTAGGTTTAAATTTTACCTAAGCATCATCAGCTATAGACTTTGGAATAGTAACTAGATCTTTCTAATCCTCTAATTCTAAAATTATTATCTGATGAAATGAGTACAATACTATCTACTCTGTAAAGATGAGCGAATTAAACAACTACAAAATGCGTGCTATTTCCTAAGACAACACTCATTAAGTGGTTGTATCTTACTCCTGTTTTATCGTGAAAAACCTCTCCCCTAATCAACAAATCCATTTGGACATGGAAAATCTGTTTATGATGCCAGGGAAAACATTACTTATGCCATTTTTCATATACACATCTAAGGACCAGATGATAATCATCATTTGAACAAATCTTATATTCCTAGAGAGGAATTTACATTCCTGCTTTGCCAAGAGCTGAAACCTAATTTCAGTTGCTGATCATTGATATGTATTGTTAAAGTTGGGTGATAAAGTACGCTTTACAAAATGTTTAACTGCAGTTTAATGTTTTGCACTATGAATGTATTTCTCTTTCACAAACTAAAAGCTCAACTGGTTCAACATTTTAAAGCTGGTTTAAATTTTATAGCAACTTAGCCCATCTTTGGCAGCTCTTGTTTTATGAATTCATTTAATTAGTCCTGAGACTGGTTCTCACTATAATGCCCAGCCCAGCCTCAAACTCCCATGCACCATGACGCTCCCACCTCAGCTCTCAACTGGCTGGTAGCACAGGGCTGCCCACCCCTCCCCGCAGGGTTTTCTTTCTGACAGATCAAAATTAATATGTTTCTGTGACCTTAATATAGATAAGGATCTCAGGAAAATATTGTACTTCTTGAAGGATTTAATTATTAGAAATTGTACTGAGTGGGGCTCAATTTTTGGTATTGGTATTTGTTTTGTCTCTAAATATACAGTAATCATGGGTAAAAATTTAAAGCCTTAACGCCAGTTTATATACAGGTCACATTTCTATGATTCTTTCTGGAATGAACCATTGTGATATATTTGTGTGCCACTCTTCCTTACATCTGGTATTAATAGTATTTCAGTTGGAATCATTCCTTCAAATTTTACTTCATAAGCCTCTTCAGATTGACAGTGAACTGTTGATTCAATCAAGTTTCATGTCGTATTAGCCATGTGCTAGTTTTTAATCTTCTTGAGGAGCAATCAGATACATTTTAATAAAAAGTCACATATAAATATATATCACATCTTGGTATATTATATTTACTGTCTCAAGCATACTGGTGTTATTTCTGTCACAAATTTAAGTTATATTGGCCTCCTTCAAAAAGGACAGGAGTAGTTCTTCCAATCCTGTTCTAGAGACTTAAAAAATTGAGCAGCATGATCTTTTCCAATGACTTTTGTATGAAAGACAAGCTGACTTTTAAATGTATAATGTTGTCTTTTTACGATGAGTGGTTCAATCTTAGGTCAAACTTGCTTCTGGTTTTTCACATAGAAGGTATTCTACCTTTTTTACATTGTTGAAAATTGTGGTTAATAACAACTTTGTGCATTTAGGTACATCTAACTACCCTACTTAGATTATTATGTAGTTAGATTATTGTGCTGATCTAACTAAATGCAGGGAATTTTTAAAAATAGTCCTAATTAATTTCTTGATATGCCTCAGTTTTTAAATTTTTTAACCTAGATAGCAGTCATGTTAATTCACAAAGGAAGTTTAATAAATATTTAAAGGCCTTTACCTTCTCTGCAAGTTCAGATGACTTGTTAACTTTCTTAGCAATCATTATTGAGCTAGTTAAAATGTCTAATAAAAACAACTTTTAAAACAAACCCTTCTGCTCTTTGTGGGAATGTAGACTGGTGCAATCACTGTGGATATCAGTGTGGAGATTCCTCAAAACACTAGGATTAGAGGTTCCTTTTGATTCTCCTATTTCCCTGCTAGGTATGTACATGGAAGAATTAAGTCATACCATAGTTACATAAGTATAACCATATTCATAGCAGCTCAGTTTGTAATAGCTAAATCTTGGAAACAGTCTAAATGTCCATCAAGAGGAGACTGGATAAACATGTGTTTTATTTATTTATTTTTATAAAATAGCATATTACTCAACCATACAGAATGATAAATTTGAGTCACTTATACTCAAATGAATGTACCTTGAGGACATAAGTGAAATAAATAGAGCACAGATGTGTAAATACTATATCGTTTCTCTAGTATGAGAAACTAATGGTGCAAAAGCAGTTCTAAAATGTATGGCAGGTGTGTATAATAGGGAGAAAATGTTCAAAAGGAAAAGGGAAAAGGGGTGGAAGGGTAAGTAAAGAAGGGAAAGAAAAATTTGATGATAAGAGAAAGGAAACAAAGCTTACATATATAGGGGTGGGGGTTGTAGGGAGAGCAGGGGAATGAGGAAAATGAGATTCAAGATGTGTCATGTACAGGTACAAATTCTATATGTTAAATGTGATCATAATGTATATATAAAATATACCAATAAAATCAATTTTAAAAAGTACTTGTTAGTTTATTAGACATTAATATTGAGTTTTTGTTGTCTTCAAAATGCTGAAACAGTTCAGGAGAAAACAGTCTACATTCACTTGGAGAATTTGACGGCTGGAGAGACACACACATTGTAACTCATACAAAGGGAGCAGGCATCTGCAGTATGGAAAGATGGTGAACATCTCTTCCAGTTTCTTCTGAGTTTCTGGCCAATTAAGATATTTTTCAGTTTCTAAAGCCAGATAATGACATAAATGAAAAAATGCAGGGGCCCTTGCTTCAGAAAAAGCAAGGTACATTGCCATCCTGTCCTGCAAAGCAATGGAAATGTATTTCTTCATGCATTCCTTCAGCAAACATTAGCTAAGAATGTTCCTGGTGGCCAGTCCTGCATTTGTGGCAGTGATGGGAATGTCTCTTTTTGAGACAGAGTCCCACTTTCTAGTTCAGGCTGGCCCTGAGCTCACTATGTAGTCCAGGCAAGCCTCGAACTCACAGCAATCAGCCTTCCTCTGCCTCCTGAGTTCTGGGATTACAGGCGTGAGCCATCAGGCATGGCCCTGTGGTGTGTGGTACTGATTCCTGCGGGGCGTGAGCATGCCTGGCATTGTCGTGTGTGGTCACAGGGACTGAACTGTGGACTTTGCTCTTGCTAGGCAGATGCTGGAACTCCTGAGCTAAATCTCTGGCCCCAGAAGTTTGTCTTTTCATACTGCCCTTTCCCTAGAACACTGACAAGTAGTCTGTCTTACTTTTGCTTGCAGCCTCTGCTCCTGGTTCTCATTCGGCTCTCTGACTCAGTTTCGTTGTGGAAAGTTGGTCCTTATTGGCTTTGTGTTGTTACTTCCCTCCTGAAACTTCCTTTTCCACTATTCTGTTTCCCTCATCTATTTCCGGTTTATTTTATTATGATTTTCACCTTCCTCTGACCTTTGACAAGGCCAAGTTTCAGATGTATACACCCCCTGATTTATTGGTAAAAACACCCAACCAGCTAGCCACACCAGTTCGCTCGTCCTTCCACTCCACCTTCACTGTGTATCAGATGGAAACACTGCCCCCGCCTCTATCTAGACTCATTTGTCAGTGGGCAGATTTCACATAGCACAAGGTCACCCGACTACCTGCAGAATGCAGATGTGCTTTCTCTATAGTTTGCAGGCACTGTCAGAACAGTGCCTTTTTCTTTAAAAATCAGCCTATTTGGGGGTGGAAATGTAGCTCACTGGTACAGTGTTTCCCTAACAGGTCAGGAGCCTGGGATTGAATCCTTAACAAATATGCTAAATGAAATATAAAATATGGGTGCAACATATACTTAATATGTATCATCTATGCAGTTTTCCAACAGGGTTAAGTAAAGTATCTCACAGGAGGAACTTTGGTACTTTGGGCCAAGGATTCCCAGCGAACCAAGCTGTAGCTCTGTTAGCCTCCATTCCAGGCCCCCTGAGACTTGCCACAGGGCTGCTGAAAGGACAGCTCTTGATTAAATCGAAATCCTCATAGCTGAGTACCTACTCATCCTCCCTTTTACAGCATACCCTGCTCCTTACCCACAATTAAGTTTTTACATTGCTTCTGTGCAGCGATTCATGGAAAACATGACTAATCCTACCACTCTTTCTCTTAAAACAACTTACCAATTTCCCTTTGTGTAGAGGCCTGTAATACTAATTATGCCCAAAGCAGGCTGTAAAGAGTTAACTCCCCAATTGCCTCGTTTAAGAAATGAGTCTGAGCTAAACCTACCAATCGAACCGAGAGTCACTCGCACCCAAATTCTCTTCTCAAAACAAATCTTACTAGGTGGATAGTGTTCACATTGCAACTATATATTTTGTCTATCCTCTTCCTAACTGGAGGATGCTTTGTCCTTTACAAGCCTTTTTTACATTAATATTCATAGAAACCATGAGTGACTTGCCTTTACCTCAATTAATTTATAATAAAAACCAGTTCCTGGGACTGGGCAGGGCCTTTGTCGACTGCAGAGGCACTGGTCAGCCAGGCTCCCCACTTCCCTCTCTTCTTTCAGTATCTTGGTATATTTTTTTCTCTGCCTCATACACTGGGAAGGTGGGACTGGAGACTTACTACAGAAGCCAAGGATGCCTTAGTGTAAATCCATAATCCTTTCTCAAAATACATAAAATTCTCATGCTCTCATCCTCACCAGCTCTCCTGACTCATCAAGCCATCGATGGTATTGCTGTATTGCTACTGGAAATGTATTTTGTTATATAAAGTGTGCCTGCTTTTGCTCTGTACGTGTTCTTCTTTGTATCTAAAATGCCCATCTTGCCGATCCAATTCATCCAGATCCAGGTCAGTTTTCCCCGAGAGCCTTTGTCACACCTCTCCCCATTCTCCAAAAAGCTCACACTGTTTCCTCCAGTGATATTCTTAGTGTTGCCCTGTCATTGTACTTTGCGTGTTTTCACGTGTCTTTTACCCAGCAGCATGTGGGATGTTTGGGAAAGGGTTAAGGGAAAGAGATGTTAAAAGTGGGCAAGGAGGGTATTACGAGCTCACAGAAGGATGTGAAAGCCATGTAGAAAACTCTGCCAGGAGGTCAGATTTGCAGGTTTTAAATATAAACTCCAAGTACTCTGAAATAATGAAAAAAGCCATGGTTATTACAGTTAGGCTGTTATTTTTTCCCTAAAACTCTTCTCTGACAGCATCATTGTTATTTTTGATACTTTACCACAAAATTTTTGTTTCTTTGTAACATCGACAGTAATACCTTTGCCCCAGGTATTGTGAGGTTATCCAGAAATGCAAAAAGTAGATAACTGTGGTAAAGGATGGATATGTGTTCATTTTCATGAGTATACTAACCATGTATGTATATAAATGCAGCAAAACCATGTTTTATATCTTAAATATAAAGAATGGAAAACACGTGTGGATTAGTACCAATAATAATATTCCATTCTCCAAATTTTTACCACAGTTTATTTTTAGTTTTTTCAAAAACTTATAAATTGATATGTAGAAACTTTTACATAAAATATTTATATGAAGTACTTTATAAACTAGTATGATTCTATATTTTTCCAGTTTTTGTATCTACATGGTGATCTCAATTATCTGAAAATTGCACGTAGAATAAGTGTTATGAGCTTTTCATATGCAGAAAGCAGTTTATTCCTTTGAAACAAAATTATATTCTCCTTTTATAAATATCATAATTCACCTCAATTTCACTTTCTTATCAAATCTTTCACGTAAAAGGAATTTCTGTTTACAAAGTAATGCTTAAAAACCTATAATTAACGTGTTCATGTAATTTATGTATCTTTAAAAAGCTTTCATCATAACCATATTTTGTCTAGCATTAGATCA
>PVIC010045217.1:0-14700 GCA_004025085.1 Thryonomys swinderianus
GCTCACTATGGAGCCCAGGCAAGCCTCGAACTCAGCAATCCTCCTGCCTCTGCCTCCCGAGTGCTGGGATGACAGGCGTGAGCCACCACGTCTGGCTGTTCCCATTTTTTTTTTTTTCGTTTTAAATATCAGGGTTTTTTCCTATGTGAAACTCTAAAATGAAGCAAAGGAACCTCTCGAATCCGAACTTTCACACTCCCGGCAGACCGTCCTCCCGCTCCTAGTAGCTCAGCCGCTGGGTCGTGTGAACAGACTCGAAGGAAACACGAAGCCGCGAGCGGAGGCCGCGCGGGCGGAGGGCGAGGAGCCGCGGCCGGAACGGAGCGCCGCTCGCTCCGCCTTGAGGAACCTCGCTTCATCCTGAAGGCCACACGTCTGCTCACAAAGGTCAAAGTGTATTTTCACACCTGTTGATATCGTCGTGGATTTCAGAGAACTCTATGGCAAACCCATCCGCAGGTCCCTGGCGCTACTGAAGGTACACAAATCTGCATGCGTTCGCAGGCATAGCGTTTTTAGATCCACGCTGCGGAAATGAAATACTGTTTACCGCAAAATGTTTTATTTATTTAATAGGAATGTTCAGATCTCCTGAGAAGAGGAGAAAATAAAGTCATATTTCACTCTGATGTTAGGGCGTCCCGTGATTGATCTCACATCCGTCCTCATGAAATACGGTGCTTAGACAACCGTCAAAAATTCCTACAGCCATGTAGTGCGGACTGTGATTCACTTTATTCTTGGTAGAGATAAAATGTTTGACCTTCGTCTGGCTTCAGATGCTAAGGCACAAAGTTTATAGAATTCTACAAACCCATTGGAAAACCAAAGAAACCTGTTAAAATCGATTGTTCCCCCAGGAAAACAAGAGAATGCAGCATGTATGCATGCGTGGACACGCACACACACACACATGCACACACACACGCACACACACACACACACACACACACACGCCACTTCTTTTCAGGATGGAGGAAGAAGTTCATGTTTTTCTCTGCACTCCCACTGGACCTCTTTTCTGCAGTTAGATCTCAGGGCCTGAGGTCAGTGGACTATCACAGCGGATCTCAGGGGGCCTGGAACAGGGGACTCCTGCCGTACACCCCCAAAACTGCAGAGCAACAGGAAAAAGGAATTGATATAGGGGTGCTTCCCTTCCTGTTCCTATTAGCTAAAGAACTTTAGACTTAAAGAGATCTTGTTTTAACTCTGACTTTTTTTTTTTCTTGAGCTGGTGCCCATCTATATTACTTGGTATGTAGTGTAGACTGGCCTGGAACTTACTGTATTACCCAGGATGTCCTCGGTCTCGCAGTGCTTCCTGCCTCAGCCTCCCGAGTGCACCACCATGTCCAGTTTGGGTGCTTTCTAAATATGCAAAATTTGCATGAGTCCCGTAGCCTCTCTGAGCCTCTATTTGTTATTTGCAAAAGAAAATGGTGGCATCTTCCTCGTTGGTCTGGGGAGATTAAAATCTAACCTCAGAAAATCCGGCTGGGAGCCTCTGGGGTGAATCCAGGCCGGGGACCCCTCCCCACTCTCACAGGGGGTCGGGAGGCTCCTTCCACGAGTGGGGGTGGCTTCCGCGTGACTTGTTCCTTCCAAGGCCGCAGAGGCCCGCGTGTGCGGGGAGCGCTCCGAGCCCAGGGCCTGAAGGGGGCCCCAGACCCGCCCCGTGACCGCTTTGCAATCGGCTCTCTCAGAGGGTCTCCGGGGAAACAGACCCCCCCGTTGTTTGTCAGGACATCAGCACATTTTTGAGGGCTCCAAACCCCCACCTGTGTCCTCTGCGTCAGTTGAGTCCCGACTCTCCTTCCTCTGTCTCGTCACGGAAAGAACAACCTTCTCCCTTTCGGCTTTCACCGCCCGGGTGCTTCTGGGCATTCACCGGCCAGCGTGGCTCTCCAGCGCCATAGAGGACTCTCAGCCCTGCGCTGGCCAGCCTGACCCCCCTCTCACGTGGCCGCCCTGTGACCCCGGCAGACCCTTTTCTCTGTGCAGCTTCCTGTGAATGGAAGAAGCTGCTATCTGCTCACAGCCGGGAACACACTCGTGCTCTAGTGGCCGCTGCGGGACTTTGGTCCCCTCTTCCCACTCAGCCTTGGGCGTGGAGCAGTTTCGGTGAGAAAGCTGACCACGCCAGAAGGGGTGTCTTTCCTGTCCTTCATGCAAGGATTTTTTTCTTAGCGTTACTTTTCTGAGCTGAGTAGTATTTCAATGAAAATAAATAGTTGTGAGAAGAGAGAGAGGGGTAAAGGGCTATTTGTTATCATATGAAGAGAGGACAGAGGAAATTCGTATGGACAAGTCCTGTGGTAAGAAACTTCATCCTCACGGACACTAAGGGAGCTATTTTGATTCCCCAGTGGTCTGAATCTTTCTGTCAGCCGCTCACGGGATTTGCAGGAGCACATTGCTAATAATCTAAACATTGACTTAAACATACCCAAGGAAGTTGGACTTGGCCTCTAAGAAGTCCTTTAATCACAGGGTCCTTCCTTCTGAACCTTGAGACTGTAACCCTGTGTCATGACGCTCAGCTCTCCCTCTTGATTCTTCCATATCTTTCCTCACATTGTTTCTCCTGTGATTCAGTTTCTTTCTGTCTTTATTCCTTCCTGTCCTTTTCAAAAGATTTGTACAACACAGAAATCCTTCTTCCTGACATGAGCATCTTTTCTAAAAGTCTTTCCTGATCTTTTTATTTCTAATATTTCATGAACAATCTAGAACATTCTACTACAGAGCTTATGAGAGTTTTGGAGATTTTTGTAAGGTCTGCCAGCACTCCTTGATTTAAAAAGTACACACACACACACACACACACACACACACATACACACACATCAATGAGAAGACTGATTTAGTATGTATGTAAATTCTATTCTCTCTACAAGCATAAACTAGGGACACACATTAAACTTGATTCTAGGAAGATTTTTCTTCTAAGATACGTTTGTAGTATCTGTCACTTTCCACGTCCCCGTGGCCATTTTTACTGTTTTGGACTCACTCGCAGGCTTGCTATTCCCACAGCTACCAGGTTCTCTTCTGGTTTCCACCTGTAGCCGACACTGCCGGGCCTTGTTCTGGCTTCTTACCGAGCCTGAGCGTGGGGTTTAGAGCCGCCACCGAGCGCACCAGCTCTTCCATCGGTGGCCGTTGGCCCTGAAGACAAAGACCCTGCGGCCGGTCCGGACGTCAGAGCACCTGTTCTGAGACACTGGCTCCGAGCTTCTGCCTCAGGGCTCACCGTTCTGCATCTCCCGTGGGCAGAGTTTAAAACCGGAGCGCAGAGCGCAGCACGGGCTTGTTCTGCATCGCCTCTGGCTAACCTCCTGCGCTCTCTCCCTGGGGCCGTCGCCCCTCGACGGTCCTTAAATCAGCACCTCCTGCCACCCTAGCGCTCGACCCAGCCCTGGCCCCGCACCGCTGGCCCTGCCCTGCTCGGCGGCTGGCAGCAGCGCCCAGAGGCCTCTGCTCGGGCCCGCAGCAGACCGCGCCGCCCGGCAGTGGGAGCCCCAGTCCCTCGGCCCCCCTGGCCAGAGACACAGGCTCACGCCTGCGGCTGCCGCGATCAGACCCGGACGAGGCCGTCCTCGTCACAGCTCGACCTTCGGCCTCGGCGCGGGAAGGTGCGCGCCGGCCCCGCACCCCGCCACGCGCCCGAGGTGACTTTATAGAGTCGCTTAGTACGTTTCGGAGCCTGGAGAAATAATCAGAGCTACGTCTCTCGTTTGCAGAGAAAGAAATAAACATACGGAGAAGCTCAGCACCCTACCTTATATAGTTTATTGTGTTGAAAACAGGAAGGAAGAAAGGAAAGAGAAAGAACCATTTCTGGCTTGTATTTGTCTATAAAGTAGTATTTGAGCCTATGCGAATTTAAATTATAATAGAAAAATTAAGAAATAAATACCATTGGGAAGGACCTTCCTTGTAAATTGTTATGACTAAGACTCTGACCAAACTACCTCAGATAGCTTCAGAGAAATGGGCTTCTTCACACTCACTTTTAAAAGATTGTGGGAAATTTTATTTGAGAAATTAAGATTTCCCAGGAATCTAATCGGGAATAATTATCTGTAGTTTTCCTTAGGGAAACAAGGGCAAAAAAAAAAAAAAAAAAAAAAAACAAGTATAGATGTCATCATCATAATTTTTCAAGACAGAATAAAATGTGTGTGTTGATTGAAAGAGTGAGTGAAGCCGTACAGGCCACGAGCTTGGCTGTGCGCTGATGGGTTTCAGGGAATGTTTCCGGAAGGGGCGGAGCTCCGCCGGGTCCTTCCGGGGCCTCACCTGGGCCTGGAGACGCCAGGCTACCTTTACCTCCAGGTAACTGTCCCCCAGGTTTGCAAGACAGCAACCCCGTGGGTTCATGCAGAAATTAAGACCTGTGGCGCGTGTGTGATAGGGCCAGGGAGCTGGGAATTAGCCGTTATTCACCCCAAAGGACGAGGAGGGGGCGGGGAGCGGAGGGATCCAGCCCGTGCGTCCCTCCACGAAAGAGCCCCCCTCCCGTTCTGGCTTCTGTGCCTTCTCTGTCCTCGCCGTGTCGCTGGCTGCCAGGAGAGTCAGAGCCACATTTCCACCGGATACTAACACTGAAAAGCCCCCACGCGTGTGCTCAGCAAGCGCCTCGGGCCTATTAATTTTATAAAAATAAATTCCACCCGGTCATGTGCCCAATCACGAAGGTTGACCAAGCTCCCCGCTCCGGGGAACTGGAAGTCTGATGGTCAGACAGACCGGCCTGGTGCCTCCCTTGGTGATGGGAACCGAGGAGAAGCGAACCCGCTTCGTTCACCGACCTGCAAACCACACGGCCAGTTCCCTCATCCCGCAGTTTGGGCTGCGCGTGAGTCTGAGCCACGTGGCCACCAGAGGGCGCCACGACCTCGCTTTTCACTTGGGCTTCATTCTATCTCGGGCAGGGGTTTTTCTTTTCTGCTGTCTCTGGCATTTGTTTACTTCGGTCCTGGAGACTGGATCAAGGTTCTTTGTACTGAGAGACATTCCTTTCCCTGAGACAGGGCCTCACCGAGTCGCTAGGCTGTCCAGGCTGAGCCTCATCCACAAAGGGCGCTACTCTCTCTGAGCCGGGTGTACTGTGCACAGAGTTTCCATGACTGGTGCAAAGTTAGCAGTGGCTGGTGACTCACACGCTTAATCCGGTCAAGTTTGCTCGTTTCTGATGTAGAAATCTTTTTCCTGGAGACTGGATCTCAAACCCTTCAGAGGGAGAAGAGGCCTGGTTGGTGAGAAAACACCTAACGTGAGCTGTGGAGGAAGCAGAATCTCAAAACTTTTCAGCAAGCCAGACACATTAGGTAAAGTCCGACAGAAGCCATCGGATGACCTGGAGGATCGCTCCAGGGCTACTTACTGCTCACTGTCCTGTTACTGTACACGAACACCCGGTCAGTACTTCCGGGCGTTACGCTGCCCTGCGAATGTGATTCCCGGGCCCTTTTCCCACAGAGTCACACAGGACGGAAACAGCTGCCCCTTCACACGCGGGGCCCTGAGGTCGGGCCTGGGAAACCCTTCTGCGGGGACCCGAGCACAGGGGCTGGGTTCGGAAAGCCTCTGTGTTTCGTCTGTCGCCGGCTGACATCAAAGGACGTGGCCGTCGTCGCCTTGGGAACAGGCCCTGTCTGATGCCGCTGCCTCGGCCTCCTGCGGAGATCCATCTAGAAAGGGGCAGCTCCCCGCTCCCCGGGCTTCGCGTGCCCACCAGGTCCCCGGAGAAGTCTCCTCATCCACCAAAGATGAGTGCATGACAGAGACACGCTTGCATTGATTTACAGACCCGAGACTTGCAAGGACTTAGCTCAGCGCTGCTGACTTCCAGCTGGTCAACGCAATCGTTTGGAAAGTTTGTTCAAATCCTGAAACACAGGCATATAATTAAATCGCAACTGCTGGGATCAAAGCCACACATTGGTCAATTCCTTAAAGTTTTCCAGAAGTTTCCGGTGTGCAGCCAGTGTGCAGCCGGTGTTGATAATCTCCGACGGAATTCACTGTTTCCCAAACCTTTATTTACAGGAGTCACTCGTGATCCTGTTAAAGAGCAGGGAGCCGTTCGGTGGATCTGGTGTGAAGCCCGGGTGTGCGTAGCCAGCACCGGAAGGTGCCCACCGCCACCCTGCCAGCCTGCCGCTGTGAGGCCCGCTTCCGTGCCTACATCCCGGGACATCTGCAGCCCCGGCTTCCCTCGAGACCTGTTATCTGTGGGAATCTCTCTCCCCACGAAGTCTGGAGGACACGCAGGTTTGCAGCAGGAAGAAGCTGATACACAGAAGTGAGTAGACCAGGACACACGAGGCCTCTGCCCGCCGCGCGCCCACCATGCTGAGCAAGCCGGTGTGCACGTACCAATAGGTGCTATGTATATCATCCCCCAAAAGCCTCACAGCTGACAAGATGGGCCTATTGGAAGATTACTGGATCACGGGGATCCCGTATGCAGTTGACTTGCTACAGGAAGTAGGGCCTGGTTAGAGGAGGGTCACGGGGGCGTGACCCGGAAGTGCTCGCCTCCCGACTCCTCCCTGCTCTCGCTGCTTCCTGGGCACCACGTGACCAGCTTGTTTCCTGCGGGCCCTTCCGCTGTGCTGTTTCTGGCCTGCCAAACATGGACGGAAGCTCCCGAACTGTGGGCGGGGGTAAACATTTCCTTCTCTAAGAAGCCAATGGCAAAGATTATTTTCCCTTTCGACAAAAAAAGTGATTAGGATATACTGTGGAATGGCTAAATCAAAGGTAATCTCAAAATTACCTTTGATATTATTTTGGCCCCAGCTTCCTGGGATGAAGCGAATTTTATAAGGTCCCACAGCAAGAAAGACAGAGGCACGACTTCTATCCTATCCTCTAATTCTGACACCTGCCCATCTTTATCCATCACTCCAAAAGGCTGCCTTCTTTACCCTTGTCCTCTGTAATGTTAAAACATTTTTTAAAACTGTTTTTTCTTAATTTGTTCCGTAATCCTTAAAACACAGACTATGTCTTGGGCGGTTGACAGCTCTCCCTTTCTGGTAGTTCTCCAACATTTGGCTTCATTCCCCTCTTGTGATTGTGCTTGTTATTACCTATCAGTCACAAGACTCCTTAGAGTCAAGAGACCCCAAGACAGCAGTAAGTTTAAGGGTATCATGTAGCTGACATATTATTATATTTCTATAAAGATAATCAAAAGTTATACATTCTTATAAAAAGTCCAGATGTGAAAACCTCATCAGATGGTGAATCAGGTCGAAAAACTTGAAGATGGCTTTCAGGGTCTTTCAGGGTTTTTCATGGCTCTGGGTGTTTTGTTTTGTTATGGTTTGTTTTGTCTTGTTTGCAGATGCTATTGTTTGGAAATAAATTTTAGAAAACAGTCTAGCAGACCCAAATCCTCCCAGATCCCAACCCCAGCCACGTTTCTGCATCTAAGACCTGTGTGGACTTTTCTCTCACACCGGCTCCTGCAGGACCCCTCTGCTCCATTCATGGGCCTAGAAATACTCTTGTGATTAGCACCTTCCAGTGTTCACTGCAAAGACAATGGCTAAATACACATAGTTGTCCAACTGCTGTTATTCCCCTAAATTGGCAGCAATTTTTTCTTCTGTTGGCAAGTGATTTTATGTGCAGTGATTTAGACATTAAAATGTTCCTGATATCCAAAAGTTCCAGAAGGCAAACATTTCTCAAATAAGAAGTAAGAAAACATGTCCATGAGATATAGGGCTATCTCATGACCTAGGCCAACAGAATCTGCCTTTAATGCTTTGAGGGGGCATCTCCACATAGGTAATTGACACACAACATTAAACAACATGCTTGAATAATTGGCACACAAGCCATACCTCCCTTTTGACAGTTTAAGAGAGAGAAAGGAAGGTAATAAGATCTCAAAGTTAGGGCTGAGATCCCAAAATGGATCCCCAGTACAAAAATTTAAAATCTCAAGGTAGGGTTTTCTCAGGTACACAAATTGATCACCTGAGTAACCATGAGACTAAAAGTCTTCCCGAGACTGGGAACTATGAGGTAAGGGACGTTTTGCTTTCTGTTTTGCATTGTGTAAAAGAAAATCAAGCCGTGGGTGAGCGCTTGTGCACGTGTCTGTGAGATCCCACGGTAGCAAGCAATTACCACCAATAGGCAACAGCAAAATCGTTGATTCAGAATATTCACATTTCTAAACCGAACAGTGCTGCAGCATTTGAAAAGTTTTCCATATTTCACCTGCTAACAGAGGAGGCACCTTTTACCGCCATAAAATATCATTAGCTTCTGAGTCCCATAAATTAAGTTTTACTCTAAGCCCAAATGGGACACCGTTAAATATTATCTGGGATTCCTACTGTGATGCCTGAATCCCACCTGGGGTTGTTCAGTTCACTTGTGACCACAGAGAGAAAGCCACACAGGACACTGTAACCTTTACTGAATGACTTAAAACTATGTCGATGTCAGTGTTTGCACGGTGTGTTTTAGGAACGACTGTGAGATTCCTCACTGTCGGCTCGAGACGGTGATCACTGAGTCCTCACTTCCTCTTGTCTCCTGGTCCGGCACCCTCAGGTGCCCCGACTTCTCTACAAGTGCCTAGGTGTTCATTTCTTTTTTACCCTCTGGGTTTCAGTATTGCCTTTTCTCTCTCTCTCTCTGTTTTTTTAGCAGAGCAACATCTCTGGGGGTCATTTGAAACTGTGCCTTGTAAGAGTTTGCGAGGGGTGAGCATTTCTGTCAGTATCAGCAGTAACCAGTACATCCACCGCTCCAGCACGGACGATGGGGCTTGTTGTCTGAGGCGCCAGGACGGCCAGGCAGAGCGCAAGCCCACGGCGGTAGCCCAGGTCCCCTTCAGCCGCTCGCAGCAGATACCTCAGATATTCCGGACAGATGGACTGGTGCCCTTGTTTTCCTTCAGAGTCTACTTCATTTGCACAGGAGGATAATTTATTTTTGCTTTTCCTTCAAAATAAAAGAGTGGCCATTTCTTGCCAAATGCTGTTTCTCCTGCTCAGTAATTTTTCATCTATAAATAATTGTTCTCTGTGATGAAAGCCATTTGTGCCGTGGGTTATAGATCCACAAGGGAAAGCAGTGGTAGATTCCGAGTGAGCGTTTGTGCCCATCCTGTTGGCACGGTGCGTGTGTGTGTGTGTGTGTGTGTGTCATTTACCTCCTAACCCATGGCGTGCCTGGGTCCCCATTCATGCCAGTGGGCAGATGCAGCTTAGGAGGGAGCACAGTTCAATCACAGCTCAGACATTCACAGATGCAACCACGACCCCAATATTACAAACCAAATTGTCCTCATACCAGATCCCGGTTCCCCATCTATATCCTCCAGCCACAGCGGAGAGCAGAGGAACTCAGACCTCAGGCTCCCGTTCAGGGATTTTATCAAGCTCAGCATGCACCTCTCTCTGCTGTATAGAGTAACTAAGAAACAGACAAGTAGCAACGGAGAAACAGAGATGGAGAGGTGACCCCGGTGCACTGACGGCTGGAAGGGCCTCCTGTCCGACTGAGCTGGAGCTGCCCTCCTGGAAAGAGACCAGTGCCCTCTCGCGGAGCCCCACACGGGATCCTGCTTCCAGAGGAGCTCTGACCTGCTAGGCACTGTCAGACAAGACGGCCTCGGCTTCCCAGGGCTCGCCTTCCTGGAGGGACTGTAAGGACTCGGGCTCTGTGTGAAACGGGAATTCATCCATGACGGCGTCTAAGCAAGGAGCCCTTTTAACGGGGCGTCGTGTTGAAGTCACCTGGCCCACACGGCACCATGTCCTGAAGTCACACCTACCTTGGCCATGGGGGGCGGTTGGACCGGTATTGGCGAGTGATGACCAGATTCAGGATGTATTTTGACGTGTCAGCGAGAGGAGGCAGGGCCCAGATTTGATTCCACAAAGACAGAGCCTGGGAAATGACTGAGCTCACATCCTAGAATCAGGAGCAAGGATGAAAATTCTTGCACATGCAGCAGAGATCACCTTGACTGGGATGCAGGAGTTGGAAGTTGGGATGCTTGGGCAGAGATGCCGGGAAGTGGGCACAAGCTGTGTAAGCTTTCTGGGTATCAATGCCGTCTTTGCAACGAAACAGGAAGCAGGTTCAGCTGAGTGAGATTTTCAGAGGAGGTGGTGCGAGACAGTTTTCAGCGGAGGAACAAAGTATGCAAAGCCTCTGGGGAAAAGGAGAGAATATGTGGCCCAGGGAAATAAGGTTTTTGAATAATAGGTGGTTCTGAGACCCGACAGAGTTTGTGCTGTGAATCGGGGGGGATTCACAGACTGCCTGTTGACTTTCTCCCACCCCACTTTTAATTTAACCCTCCAGGAGTGAGCAGGGTGCGTGTAACACGCATCTACCCACACACACTCACACACTCCCTCCTCAAATTTAATTAGAATTTGCTTTCTGTCTCCTCTGGATTCTTCAAAACCCTGTCTTCAATGCTGTTGTTCACATTCTGACTACAGCTGAGATGATGCTTTTGAAAATAGTAATACAAAGACAGTATCCTGACTGTAAGGCAGTTGTTATTTGTTTCTCCTTCTCGGGGCCCTATCTCTTGAAAATTGATGCTGATGGTAAAATGAACTAAAGCACAGTGCACAGCACACCACCGTAACCCACTACGCCGTCACTGAAAATCCCCAGAAAACCTCACCTGAGCAGCTTCCTAGGAGCCAAATCCCCGATCGGACTCTGGCTATTTTAAGACCTGGTTGGGGTGCAGATTCCAACTAGGTTGGCAGCTCTCTGGGGACAAACAGCCAGGAGCTTCCACCCTGAGGCACTTTGCTCTGCGGAACAGGTGTGTGGAGACCCGCGAGGCCAACTCCCGGCAGACGCTCGTCTGTTATATATTTCACAACTCAGGGGAAGCAGAAGAAACCTATCCCTGCACAACACCCTTCCCAGTTTTGTTAGGGTAATGGTTCCACTGTTGCCTGGGTACTTTCGTAATCGCCTTTTATAGCGTGTTGCATAAGCCAACAGCCCCATGGAAAATCCAGAATTGCAAACTGTCACCATTATCCTTTCTCTCTAATTTCTATTTGGAATTAAAAACTCAAACACATGGATTATTGGTGCACCTCAGACATTGCCTTGTAGCTTTGATTAAATAATTTACTTTCTGGGCTTATGAAATAAGTGGACCACAACAATGGCTTGAATGTAGTTCACGTTTCAGCATCTCACTGTGTGATACACGAATGTGAAGCATTTGAGCTCATCTCAGGCTTCAGTGACCCCTTTGGCCACCACAACCTTTCCTCAGTGTCCTTGCCTCCCCTAAGGCAGCTCCTCGGGCCAAATTTGTACGGAAGCTGATGATTCTGACATTGTCCTCCCCTCTCCCACTGCATGAACATTCAGTTACAGCAAAGGAAAGAGCGGGGGAAGGACAGGGAAAAGAAAAGACAGTTCAGGAGAAAAGCCTCTTCGATTCCTTACATAACAGACTGCTTTTCTCCCCGTGGGTGCAGCCTCGGAGGCTGACAGCAGGCTCAGGGCGAGGGAGGGTGCAGCTGGCCTGCTTCTCAGCATCGGATTCCAAGGCCCATAAAGCACACCATTCGGGACCATGTGCAATGAGCGATGTGTAGAGGTTGAGCTGCAGACTCGCTAGGCCTCAGGTTCCAGGCAGGGTCTGCAGAAGCAGCTGCCAAGAGCCAGCGGTCCGCAGTCACGAGGTGTCTGCCGCAGAACGCTGATGGATGCTGCCCTGTCTGGAAGAAGTGAGGAGTCTCCTTGTGCTGAAGCGGTCACAGAGCAGAGTCGATTCAGGAAGAAAGAATCGCACGGTCAGGGGAGCATCTCTGCTCATTTAAATGAATGAAATTAAGACCTTTAAACAGATATTACTGTACTTTAAAAATTCTTTTCTGTACTATGGGTTAGAGCAGTGATACAGATGACCTAGGTCAAATGTTCAGATGCAAAGTTCAGAGCAGAAAGTGGTAAGTCCACAGTCCTACTCTTTGGAGCTCGGTCACTTCGATAGTCTTCTCACGTTTACTTTCAGTGTCTGTATGATGTGCACACGTGCTCGTGAAGTTATGATGCCTTTCACGGTGACACCCCCAGAGGTACACTAGCGATTCATAACTGACTCTTCACTGATGATGAATAAGACACACTTCAGGGCGCGCACTACCCTGGCTACATGACGTCCATGTCGGTCAGCTCTCTGTGACTGGGACAGCCCCCGACACACACAGCGAGAAGGAGTGGAGGTTCCCTTGCGGTCACAGATTCAGAGGGTCTGGTCCGGCTGCCAGGCAGAGCATCATGGAAGCGCCTCGTAGGGCCAAGTTTCTCAGGTCACATACCCAGGAATTACACAAGGGAAGAGCACTGGAGAGGGAGCCAGGGACCAGGGCCAAAGCCCACAGCTCACCTCCGTGACCACCCGGCTTCCCCGGAAGTGTGTTTTACCAACCCCATGTGCAGCCTCCACTGAAAAGGTGACAGTCAAATGTAGCCGTCCCAGTGGCATATTCTTTTTTTTAATTGAATTCTTTATTGGTACAATTTATATACCTCTCAAAATCACACATGACATTGGGGAATTTGTACCAGTATATGACACAAGTCAATTTCTCATTTTTACCCATATCCCCACCCATCCACACCTCCCCACCCCCTATATACATGCTCTTTTATTTTCTTTCTGAATCATATTTATTCCTTCCCCTCATTACATTCCCACACCAAATTTCCCTTGGAAATTCCCCATTCTACAAAAACTGTCATGCTTTCTAGAGCTGTCATAGCCATTAATGTCAGTGGACTCAATGGGCCAATTAAAAGACACAGACTAGCAGATTGGATCAAGAAGCAAGATCTTACAATCTTCTGCACATAGGAAACACGCCTAATTCAGAAGGAAACCCATAGACTGAAAAATAAAAGGTTGGAAAACAATCCTCCATGCCACAGGAAACTGCAAAAAAGCAGGAGTGGCTATCTTGTTTGCAGACACCAGTGGCATATTCTTAATATCTCTTCTTTCGTAGTGAGGATTAGTACTTCTCGCTCTTAGGAAATTTTAATGTTTTCCTACATTAAATTTTCTTTGAGGATGCAGCAAGCTTATCATTTAGCCTGAATTTTAGTAACTTGAATGGATCATTGTTCAAATAGTTTGCTTAAGACTGTTCAAGAATGACAACTAGGGTTGAGCCTCAATGTAACATTTAGTATGAAGGATTCGTGTGTAAACTGACCAGGCTGTACTGAAGAATATTGCCTTTGACCATGAAAGTCATACTGAAGTATGTCATTAATTGTCACTAATTAATTCATCACTTTTTGGTTTTCTCTTCCATGTAATTTTTAATAATGGATTTCTCCTTTTGTAGGACCTTGGGTAGATGCTAAGGTTGAGGGTGCACTTATTTTGGATCTGTATTGGTCATCTCTCTCCTTGGTAGATAATTGGTATCTCTGATTCAAAGAAGGAGAGATTCATCAGTCTCACAGTTTCAGAGCATTCGGTCCAGGATAAGTTGGCTCCGAGCAAGACCGTCATGACAGACGGGCCTGAGGGAGCACAGCCACCTACTGCCATAAATCCAGAAAAAAGAACAAGGAAGTAGTGTCCTAGAAGGAGGAGCCTGGACAGAGAGCACCCTAAGGTCCCATCCAGGACTCCACTCCCCAGGTGGCTCCCAAGCTAATCAAGTTGACAATCAAGCCTCGCCATTAGAAGAATCATTTAAAACATCTTAACATTGTCACTCTGGCCTCATGAAGACCCGCTGCGGTTTGTTCTGTCCCTGTTGGGTCTTTACCAAACCTGGAGTTGCTGGGGATAAAGTTGCTGTCTTCTTCCCACTAGGGAACAGACAAACTACACCCAGGTTTGAGGTGTCGTTTTATTAGTACTTCTAAACTTCCGCTCCTGCAGGTAGCATTCCGCTTTCAATACAATAACTGCATATCACACACACTGCTGTCTCTGAGCTGAAAAACCAGCTTAGGTTTTCTCTCTGTCTCTTCACAATTTCCCATTTTAATGAGAGAATGTGGCTTTCCATATGTCGCGTATCTGTATTGGTTTTAAAACTTCCCCCAGCATTATTCTTTAAAGGTATTTACTTCCTACAGTGCTTTGCTCACATGTATACTGCCTCTCCCACAGCTGTATCCTTACTACAAATCTGTGCATGATCCAGTGGCAGAAGATTTAAGGAGGAACTCTTTATTGTCCCAATTCAGTAACTTCAAAGATATTTAATTTCTTTTTAAAGTAAAAAGCTCCTCAGGCCACCTAGTTAATTTCTTCCATTTTACAGCTATGTTACTTAAGAAATACTGAATTCCTCTTGAGTATCAATTAGTTGGTGATGACTCACTTTCAGTCTGAATTAACTCATATCTTTGAAAAGAAGAAAACTCCAAACAGCAACAAAATAACCTCCACACACACTTTGGTCCTAATCATAGCCTGTTTCAGATTACATATGATGTAGAGGTGGTGAGTCACTGAATCAGTGAGTGATTACAGGCAACCTTGAAATTTTTCAGCTTTTCATTAAACGTCTTGTGCAATTGAACATCCTTCTCTCCAAGATTTCATTCAAGGATGTATCCAGCTCCTCCAATGAAGCTAATATCTAAATTGCTAAGTTATGGGGGGGGGGGGTGTTCTGAACCGGGTTTTTTTTTTTT
>PVIC010045218.1:0-14711 GCA_004025085.1 Thryonomys swinderianus
TTGCTTTAAGCTTGTTTACCAACAGCCAACCAATCTCCAGAAAGTGACTGTCTAAAAAATCTTAATGAAGATATTTTAAAAATAGTGTTACTCATGCTGGACATGGAGGCTCACGCCTGTAATCCCAGCACTCGGGAGGCAGGGACAGGAGGATTGCTGAGTTCGCGGTGGCTTGCCTGGGCACCATAGTGAGCTCAGGGCCAGCCTGAACTACAAAGCGAGACCCTGTCTCAAAAAGCAAAAAAAAAAAAAAAAAAATAGTGTTACTCTCACCTTCCCCATTTCACGTTGAGTCTGCGGCCATTGACAATCAACTTATTAAAGGACTTCTCGGCAGCCACCTCAGCGGCCTGCCTTGTGGCAAACTGGATGAAAGCACACTGCTGCCTCTGCACCACTGTGATGGTCCGGATCTCCCCAAACTGGTAGAAGTGATTTCTGAAGGGACACAGACAGAGAAGGCAGGTTCAGGACATAGACATGGCCTCTGATTTACCACGCAGCAGATGGGCCCCTGGTTACGTGCCTGACTATACACAGCTGTTCCCTCCATATCTTGTCCTAACATGGATGCCACTGAGAGAGGTTAGAAGAGTAAGGGTACATCTCAGGAGTCTGCCCATGGAAGAAAGGGGCTTGCTAGGTTCTTTAAGGACACTAACCTGAGCCCTAAGTATGGTCTTGGCAATAAGACCCATAAACCAAGGGTGTCTAAAAATGTTTCTGCTTGAAAGAAAAAATTTAAACAAAAAAGATGTGAAAAAGACTAAAAGATTTAGTCTCTGGGATGAGGATTCCTGGGAATTACCAAAGGCAGGTTATAAACTTATATGGTTTCTTTCCCACTTTCTCTCTTTGGAAGAGGAAATTTTCATGATTGTCTGCCAAGATGTTTCATCTAGCCAGACATAATCCAAGCCAAAAATAATATAAACTTATAGAGTATCAGTCTCTTTTAAAAGCCAATAGTTTAAATCATGAGCAATGTGGAACAGCAAAGCTCTCCCACCTCTACAGAATTAACCATACTTGGAGGCAAACCAGTCTCCAAAGTTTAACTGGCCATTAGGTCCCATGTAATGATTACCATATGTACAAACGCATAAGCATGCTGGATGCACATGACCATTCTGGCATCAGAAAGGATAACTCAATGAATATTTGAGTTGGTAGGAGATAACTACAAAGTCGCTGAAGAAATATGTACTTTGTGTAGAATTATCACAAGGCAGCTAAAAAAGCAAAAAGAGCTCTTAAAATTATTCCCACAAACCTGAGATCTGTCTCAGTAATGGTATCTCCTAGACCACCAACATAGAGTGTGGTGATGGTCTTATCCTCTGGTGGGTCTAGTCGAGGCATTGTTGAAGCCCGCTTTAGAAGCTTATCTGCTACAGGGTCATTGATTCCATAATACCGGTCTTTAATATTCTGATCAGCAAGGGGGTCATCTGGATCTGTAGGCTTCTCATGTCTGTGAAGAAAGAACAGCAGCACATGAAGGTGAAACAAAGGGGAAAATGTTTTCAACAAACTGCTACAGAATAAAATCCCAATACACATCCTGAAATGTTCTTTGAGCTAGAAACCATGCCAAAACAAAGCACAAAATTCTAAATAGAGCTAATACCAAAGGACTAACTGTATCACAGAATCCATCTAAATGGCCATTAATAGGCTGTAACTTTAATCACAAATAAATACTTCTGGCATGATCCACACATAAACAAAATGTTAGCCCTCTGGAGTCAACAGTTGTTTTTTTTTTTCTTTTGAGACAGTGTCTCACTATGTAGTTCAGGCCACCATGCCTTGAACTTACTATAATCTTCCCGGCTCAGCCTCTCAAGTATGGGATTATAGGTGTGTGCCACCATGCCCAGCCACCACTCCTTTTACAGGCATGCAGCTTCCTGCCATTATTCAATGTATCCGAAATCCTCCTACATTACACTGAGAATCTAAAGTCATGGATGTACCCCCAACCCACAAAGGGCATATATTATCTTTTTGTGGGGTGGGGTTACCCAAGCCACGTTAAACACTCCTAATTCAGATGTCTGGCAGTCTGGACTGAAACATACAATCTTTACAAATCTGGTTTTAGAGCTGAGTGTAGTGATGCACACTTATAATCCCAAAATTGGGAGGCTGAGGCTGGAGGATCTCTGATTTGAGGCTGGCCTGACCTTAGAAAAACCCTGTCTAACCCCCCCCCCCAAGTCTGGTCTTATTTTGACTTCAAATGTTGAGATTCAGGCTATTTAAAGGACAGTGAGAACTGACTTTTCAGGTAGAAACTTAGGATCAGCAACTTACATTACCTGGTATAGCACCTTAGTTTCCTATGACACAGTCATAAGGAAAAACTTCAATTTAATCAAGCTGTTAAACGTTATATTAATTGCAGTAGCCTTGGATTTTTGGTCACAAACAGTTTAAGCTAGCACATTCATTTTTAGATGACTGGTCATATCTGAAAAAGCAAACCCTGAAACCATGGCCCAGCTCTTGCCTGTATGGACACTCCTCTCCTCTCTTACATTCTCCTTTCACCCAGAAGGAGCAAATGTGGGGTCGATTCCTTTTGTAGTAGGGTGTAGTCCGGGCCAGTTTAAGCAGCATGTCACTGGTGGACGTGGCTTTCCCCAGCACGCCAACCGGCCGAGTGCCATCAGAATTAGAGATCTACAAGGGGTAACAACAGTTTGTCAGTTTACAGCAGTTCATAAGGATGCAGATGCAAAACTATACCAATCTTGAGGACCAAGGTTCAATCCCCAGCAGCTGATGAATAACACAAAACAAGGCAAAACCAACTGGGAACATACTTCTCTCTCCATATTCTGTGTGTAGTACTCTTTGTTGACATCTGATTTTGGCATGTCATCTTTAAAAGACAGTCCTGCATCACGAACCTGGATGGGCAGGCCTGGTACAAAGAAATGGAGGAAAATCTTAGATGTTTACAAACAAAGATCCAGACTACATACATACACACAGAGTACAACAGCACCCTTCTTTTCTATTCCTACATGTACCAGAGACTTTATTACATTTTTACTCAAGCTCTTCAGTACTTTCAGGCCAATACTGCTACACAGCACTAAGAAAGGACTCAGCCTGAGCTTTTGCAAAATCTGATGAAAGGGCTGTTTTAGAAAATCTTTTAAAAGAAAAATACCAGGAAATAGTCAGATTTAATCTGTGAATAATGTACTGGCTTTTTACTTTAACACAATTAATTTAAAATAAATATAAAAGTAGTTTATCTCAGGGCCGGAGGATTAGCTCAGTGGTTCCAGCGCCTGCCTCACAAGCACAAGGTCCTGAGTTCGATCCCCGGTAACCACATACAATGCTGGGCATGGAAACTCACGCCCACCAGCAATCAATACCGCATACCACAGTGCCAGGCGTGGTGGCTCACACCTGTAATCCCAGCACTCGGGAGGCAGAGACAGGAGGATTGCTGAGTTCAAGGCTTGCCTGGACTACATAGTGAGCTGAGGGCCAGCCTAAACTACACAGTGAGAACCTGTCTCAAAAAAAAAAAAAAAGTAGTTTATCTCTATGTTGGTCCTAGAGATCTTATGGCTAGTCAAAGTCATATAAAGATCACTGTACTCTAGGATCAGAATTCTCCTTAACAAACATACAACAATAACAATTTGATCAGTAGAGTAACTTTCTAAACTTAACATATATACACTTTCCTTTTCCCCTTAGTTTTATTATATAGAAATTCTTGTTGGTAAATTACTTTTCTTCTAAAAAAATTTTCTGGCTGCATGTGGTGGCTCAAGCCTATAATCCTAGCACTCAGGAGGCAGAGGCAGGATTGCTAAGTTCCAGGCTTGCCTGGGCTATATGGTGAGCTCAGGACCAGCCTGAAATACAAAGTGAGACCCTGTTTAAAAAAAAAAAAAAAAACTCTATAATATGATATTTTGGTCTTAACAAAACAGTTGAAGGTGGGAATGGTGGCACATGTTTGTAATCGCAGGACTGGAAAGGCTGAATGAAGCAGGAGGACTGTTGTGAGTTTAAGGCCAGCTTTGGCTCCATGAGTTCACAACCAGCCTAAACTATATAGTGACACCCTGTCTCAATAAAACCCAAACCCAAACTAAAAAAATAATGCTGTTGAGGCACAAGTCTAATCCATGTTGGGCATGGTGGCATATACCTGTAACCCCAACACTTGGATCACTGAGAATTTTTGGCCAGCCTGGGGTATAGAGGGAGACCCTGACTGGCCCCACCTCTCCACTAAAAATCCAACACATAGTTAGCCCTATGAGTTTCTGATTGGGACTATGGGGGTGGGGGGCAGATTTGGATTAAGAAAAAAAGCCCAGGGGAAAGAAATGACCTATCATAGGATCAATACTTTGACCCAGCTTGGCTACAGAGGAAGAAGCTATTTCTGATTACTTTGAAGCTCTTCCTTAAGTTTTGGCTACTGTTCAAGAGGCCTTCAGAGTGACTATTCTATCTTCCTGGCAGATATTTCCCGTGGAATCAGAACCAGAGAAATAAAAGAGAAGCAGATGATAAAAGATCGGGCACGTGCACACTTTCAGATCATTAGACATGGCACACATACCATACTCCAGGTCTAGGAGGCAGGTCTGACAGACATTCTTCAGCTTGCTGCACGTCTGGCACACTTCAGTCTTCTTAAAGCGCATGCGGACCCCAGGACACCAGCGAAACACTGTGAATGGCCTGGCACAGATCTGAACACAAGACAAATCCCACAGCGTGTTAACGGTCCTGGCCTGGGCAATCAAATTGGGTCAGCTAATAACAACAAGCTATTCAAGAATCAGTCTCTGAATCTAGGGTTTAGAAGAGACCTTAGACACCTAGTATAAGTGCCATTTGATGCCCCAAGCCAGTAAATGAAAAGCCTGCATAGTACAAAAGTGAAAAGATTGGCCTGGGATTTAGCTCAGTGGTTCTGGCATGGGCCTGGCAAGCAAAAGGTCCTAAATTCAATCCCTGGTACCACCCACGGTACTAGACATGGTGGCTCATGCCTGTAATCCCACCACTTGGGAGGCAGAGGCAGGAGGATTGCTCCGAGTTCAAGGCTAGTCTGGGTTACACAGTGAGTTCAGAACCAGTCTGAACTAAAAGCGACAATCTGTCTTAAAAAAAAAAAAATCAGGGGCCGGAGGGTTAGCTCAGTGGTTCCGGCGCCTGCCTTGCAAGCACATGGTCCTGAGTTTGATCCCCAGTACCACATACAATGCTGGGCTTGGAGACTCACACCCACCAGCAATCAACCAGCAATCAGCACCACATACTACGTGCCGGGCGTGGTGGCTCACGCCTATAATCCCAGCACTCGGGAGGCCGAAACAGGAGGATTGCTGAGTTCAAGGCTTGCCTGGGCTACACAGTGAGCTCAGAGCTAGCTTGAACTACAAAGCGAGACCCTGTCTCAAAAAAAAAAAAAAAAAAAAAAAAAAAAATCAGTTCCTTAATCTTTCCAAGGTGGGAAAGTGGGAAATATCAAGATACCCTTTGAGACTCTTATGACAGCTGTGACCTTTCTCCTCAGCTAAAATGCTCACAGGCACAACTATACCTCACTTTGTATACAAGCTAATATTTAATGTCATTCATGGACACTAGGTTAAAAAGACCTACGTTGAGCCGGACGTGGTGGCTCACACCTGTAATCCCAGCACTCGGGAGGCAGAGACAGGAGGATTGTCGAGTTCAAGGCTTGCCTGGGCTACATAGTGAGCTCAGAGCCAGCCTGAACTACAAAGCGAGACCCTGTCTCAAAAAACAAAAACAAAACAAAAAAAAAACACTACGTTGGGCCAGAGATTTAGCTCAGTGGTTCCGGTGCCTGCCTCGCAAGCGCAAGGTCCTGAGTTCCATCCCGGTAACCACATAGAATGCTGGGCGTGGTGACTCACGCCCACCAGCAATCAATACCACATACCACAGTGCCGGGCGTGGTGGCTCACACCTGTCATCCCAGCACTCAGGAGGCAGAGACAGGAGGATTGCTGAGTTCGTGGCGGCTTGCCTGGGCTACATAGTGAGCTCAGGGCCAGCCTGAACTACAAAGCGAGATCCTGTCTCAAAAAAAAAAAAAAAAAAAAAAGATCTACTTTAAGGGTCATTTTCTTACTTCCTACACAAGTTACCAGTCAGCAAATATTATCAGTGATATATGAAAGCTGTGCAGCACTTTCCTGGAGGCTTTCAAGAGCTCCTAAGTGTAAGGCTCCTTTGGGAGAAAGAAGGGTAGGGGAATAATCACTACTTTTTAGTAGACATACTTACTTTGCATTCTTTCCCGTACTTTTCTTTGGTCTGAAGTAGAAAAAGAATAAAAAAGAACTAAAATTACACAAAGACAAAGACCCACACAAGTATAACTACTTTTATATTTACTCAAAAAATGTGTCTGGAAACCTTCCATACTAATTAGGAAAAACAAAACAAAACAACTTTTTTAGGGGACAGGGTAGGCTAGGGGATATGGTCTTTCGTACATGTTTGAAATATATAGTGAATACCTTCATCATGGGAATATATATACCACATCTTAATCCTTTTTATTTCTCAAAGATACACCTACTATGAGTTTCAGTCTTTCAAGAATCTATGGACTTGTTACCAGGTTAAATGTCTTTCCTAGGTTCACCGTTCACTCGAAGAACTAAAAATTCCCAATGATTTCCACAATCACCAAATCAAGGAGGATGCACCCATGGTCAGTCCTTTTACATAGTTCGCTCAGAACATAACTACTCTAGATTATCCTGTGCTCATCCCCTGTATCTTGCCAACATTCTGTTCCCATAAGCTATTCAAATACCTCCAACATACAGCATATCAGTATCTCAGAGAGATTAATAATAATAATAGAGCCCTAATTATTGGTCACTGTTAGTATTTTATCCTTATTATCAACAGCTAAGTTAGACAGAAATTAATAAGCAGTCAGAGAGGGACTGGGCCCTCGAGGAAATATGAACAAAAGATAAAGACATCAGAATTGTGGCTGGAGGTGAACTTGATGACAGCCAGGCCTTAGGATGTAGACAAAATAACCAGGCCTGCAAGCTTCCCTAAAGAAAAATAGCAACTTGAGATTATGGCATAACCAGCATCATCTTATCCAGTGAACCCAGAAAGGAATCAGATACACAGATGTGTGACCAGAATATCTGGATCCATCCCTTCCAAGAATGCTTGTTTTTTCCATATATCCTTGCTATGTGACTCATTTCCCTATTGGATCAATATTAGTAAGTGACCACCTTTACATTCTTATAGGTTGATTGCAGTTTGACCCATGTTGTGATTCTACTGTATAAATTACCCTTCACAGGGCCAGAGATTTAGCTCAGTGGTTCCAGTGCCTGCCTAGCAAGCACAAGGTCTCTGGTTCTATCTGGTAACCACATACAACAATATCAGGCATGGTGACTCACACCTACCAGCAAGCAGTATCACATACCACAAAGCCAGATGTGGTGATTCACACCTGTAATTCCTGTAATCCTAGCACTACATGCCTATAATCCAAGCACTTGGGAGGCAGAAGCAGGAAGACTGCTGAGTTTGAGATTAGCTTGGGCTACATAGTGAGTTCAGGGCCAGCCTGAACTACAAAGTGAGACCCTGTCTCAAATAAATAAATAGCCCTGACAAAGCACCTCCATGGTCCTAGGATCTAGTCTTTTCCTTATTTTCCATAAACTCTCTCCACATCCCCCTTTGGTTGCAACTTCATTCCAAGCACTGGGCACATCTGACACTGAGGAAGTTGGGAGTTAGTTTCCCCTCACACCTGTATTTATAAGGATAAAATGCACCTTATACTAAGGAGGCTGTAAGTTGCAGTGGCTGAAAGTCCTAACGACTAGGAGCCTGGAACCAGTTCAGTTCTGCTTCTCTTCATCTGCTGAGGTCCCTGAGGCAGAATATCTGAATTAAATCCCAGCTTCACTCGTGTCTAGAGATTAAGGAAACAAACTCATTTTCTGGTCATCAGATCTACCTCCCAGGTAAACTGTCATCAAACACTGGCTGTTAGGATTCTTACAACATGGGATTATCGCTGAATTCTTAAAGCATGTAGGCATGACAGTCCTTTGCAAGTCGTCCTACTGTTTGGGAGAGACCATCATTTCTCCTGATGGCTAAGAGAATACTTAACAGTGTATGCAAATACGGCAGTATTGACAACATGAATAATCATTCCTCTTATAAATGATCACTCACCATTCGGATATATGGGTTTTCTCCAAGACACGTCTGGCATAGAATCGGGAAGTCCTGGTGCAAACGGGAAATCTAGGTGAAGATCAAGCACCAAAGACCCAACCAACCCAGTCATGCTCGTGGGGGAGGGGTCGGGGCGGGGAGCGCGAGTGGGGAACAAGGCAGGGCAGGGACCCGAGGTCCTGCACGGGCCGGGTCGCGAGTAAAGGCGCTGTTTGCACTTCCGGCATGCGGAAAGATAGAAAAGAAAATCCGCTGGAAAAGGTTGATGGGGACAGGAATGGGCAAGAGACTAGTTCCCTGGACCCTGACTGAGCCCCCTCTCTCCAGTCCACAGGAAGGTTGTTTGTTGGGTTCTTGCTCCCGCCAGGGTAGGCCGCAGCGCCGGGTTCCCCCCGGACTTCCCTGGGCCATGCCACAGCCCGAGTCCTCCCGGCTTGCCTGAGACCCGACCTCACCGCTCTGTGCCGTCTTCCTCCAGTGAGCATACTCACCGCATCTTCCCAGTTCTGCCTGTTGTAGGTGTTGGAACCCAGAGAAGTCGCCATTTTGAGAGCGTCGGGGGGCGAGCGGTAGCTCTGAAGCCGGGAAGAGGACCGCCACAATCCCGTCAGCCCGCGGGACGGCGCCGGCCGATGACGTCTCATCCGCGCCGAGCCCGCCTCCGGGCGGGGCCGCGGGAGGCCCCTCCTCGCTTGCATGCGGAGCTTCTTCGGACCGAGAAGCTGGGTTGCTGGCTTGCTGGCTTGCTGCCAGTTGATGCTTCCTTGACGTTTTTTGTCTGCTTGGAGTGAAAAGCAGCAAGCACAGATGACTTATTAAAGTTGGACGAAAGAATTAAGGAACAAGTAATGAATGAGGAGCTGGGGGTGGGGTTAAACCAGAGTCAGCTACCACTAAATGAGTATTATTCCAAAGGCTGGGCGACGTCCTTCAGTGCCAGCCTCGTGTAATTCTCACAATAACCTCTCTCTAGGGTTGCCAGATTTAGCAAATACAGAACGTATGCTCAAGCTGTATTTCATAAAATAACATCATATTTCCCTTGTATAGATGTGTTTGGGGGAAATATATTATTTTAAAATGGGATTCGGAGCCATGTATAGTGTTGCCTGCCTGCAACCCCAGACTCTGGTTGGCTGAGACAAGGAGGTCTCAAATTTAAGCCCAGCCTAGGCAACTCAGGGACTTAGCAAGACCTTGTTTTAAAATGAAAATATGGCTGGAGAGTTGGCTGGACGAGATGGCATAAACCTGTAATCCCAGCACTTGGGAGGCTGGGGTAGAGGATCACGAGTTGGAAGCTAGCCAGAGCCTGAACACAGGGAATCTGAGAAGACAAAGAAAACAACAACAGCAATAATGTGTTACTTATCTAAAACTTACATTTAAGGGTTGGGAATTTAGCTCAGTGGTTTTGGCTTCTGTTTGGCAAGCGAAAAGTGAGGAGTTCGATCTCTGGTGCCACATAGTACCACATACCACAATGCCAAGAGCGTGATGGCTCATGCCTATAATCCCTGGGAGGCAGAGGCAGGAGGATTGCTGTGAGTCCCAGGCTTGCCTGGGCTTCATAGTGAGTTCAGGGCCAGCCTGAACTACAAAGTGAGACCCTGTCTGAAAAAAAAAAAAAAAAAAGCCGGGCGTGGTGGCTCATACCTGTAATCCCAGCACTCGGGAGGCAGAGACAGGAGGATTGCTGAGTTCGAGGCTTGCCTGGGCTACATAGTGAGCTCAGGGCCAGCCTGAACTACAAAGCGAGACCCTGTCTCAAAAAAAGAAACCCTCACATTTAATTAGGCATTCTGGGTTTTATCTCATGAGGCAGTTTATATTTTAGCTTATTTTCATAGAAACAAGCCTTCATTTCTCTTTTATTCCATTCAGACTAAAAGCCTATTGGTTGGTGCCATTGACACCCAGGGCGATCTTCTGTTGTCATTAAATCCCTTCAGTTACACCTGGAACTACATCCTTTATCATGAATTGTGTGCTTCAGGGTAGGGCTGAAGAATTTTTCTCAATTTCTGGGCATCCTTTGTTTATACCTGCCCTGCACACCTGCACAGTAGAGGTAGGTCTCCTGAGTCCTCACCTAGATCTAGCGAGTGAAGGTTATCACCAGCTGCTTGGCAGGTGGTCGTGGAGGACAGAGAAAGAGGTTCTGGTTCACATTCCATTTCAGTCTGTTCTGGGCCCTCTTTTTCAACGAAAGTATTGGCCCCTCTCTTAGCGTCCTTGTCCTTCTTCCCTCTGCCTTGTACTGATGGCTGTCTTGTGGGGGGAGAGTTGCTGTAACCTGCCTGCATAACAGTCCTGATGGCACTGGTGTAGGTTTGTGGGTTTAGATCTGACTCTTGTTCCTCCTGCTGGAAAGAGGTCGTTCTTACCTTGTGTCAGGAGCGTGGGTCTTTATCCGGGAAGGTGTGGTTTCCCGTTTGTTCTCTACGCCTTAGGTCTTCCTCTCCTTATGCAGGAAGGGCCTAGGCTGGGAGGCAGAGTTTCATGACTTCTCAGTTGAATTCTTCCTGCATTCCCCCAACCAAACAAGGCATCTAGAGCTCCCACCCTGCCTGTTTTTCTCAACGATGTCTGGTGGTTTTAGGAAGCCATGAGTGCGCACAAGCCAGCTGTCATTATGTCTCAGGGTTCCAGGGTTCCCTTAGCAACGCTACAATGTTTCAGTCGATTTTCTCTCATCTACTTGCAGTAGTCAGCATCCCTCCCTCCTGTGTGCTCCGGTGTCTGCATGTCCTGCTCTCTGTCCCTCCTAGAAACTCAGTCTCACTGCCCCGCCATACTGGGTCCCCAACAGGACCCAATAACTTTTATGTTTTTTGCCACCTGTCCAGTTTTTTGGGCTTGTTTGGTTTTACAGATACCCACACTGTAGGCAGAAGCTTCTGTAGAAGTGCATAGTTAGCCTCTTTTACTTTGTACCTAGCTACATCCCAGCCCTTAAATTTTTTAAAAATTATTTTGAGATAGGGTTTCATTGAGTCACTAAGTTGCCGAGTCATGGCTGGGATTTGCTGTCTCCTTGCCTTAGCCTCCCAGTGGGATTAGGCATAAGTGAGTCATAGCCTGGATCATGGGATTCACTTTAAGAGCAAAGTTTCTATCAATTCTGCAAGTGGGAAGTATCACATGCTTACTTGAGCCCTTAAAAACAAGTACAAAGAAAATGAAACACTGTTACTTGGCAAGTGTTACGGTTACCTATAAAGCCTCAGATAGAAGTGTATGTTGGGGGAGGGACCAAACACCCAAGCCCCTCAAATTAAAGGAAGAAAGGTTTATTTGAACTCACAGTGTGTAGAGGTTTCAGGCCATAGCTGCCTCCAGAGGAGAAAAGGTCCATGAGCTCCTCTTTTTCTTTCCTCATGGTTTTTTTTTTTTTTTTTTTTTTTTTTTTTAGACAGGGTCTCACTTTGTAGTTCAGGCTGGCCCTGAGCTTTCTATGTAGCCCAGGCAAGTCTCGAACTCAGCAATCCTCCTGCCTCTGCCTCCCAAGTGCTAGGCTAGCCACCAAGCCTGGCCCCTCCTCTTCCTTTTCATTCCCTCCAGGTTTCAAGCCTATTGGTGCCACACACCCCCAGGGTGGTATTTCCCTCTAGTGTATATCTGTCAATCAAATCCAAACTATGATAGACCAAGCACCAGACCACCTACGAGGGCATGAGGCTTTGGGGGACCTCTAGACATAAGCCAAAACAGCTGGGGAAGTAGTTTCGTGGTAGAGCACTCGCCTAGCATGTGAGAGGGCCCTGGATTCAATCCCAATACCAAAGAAAAGGCATGAAACAAATAGGCCTCCATTCTTTATTCTAGATTACTTAATGTTACTTTCACTTAACATTTAAAGTTGTTTCTTTGTGTAGGCAAGACACACTGTGAAGCATACCTCTCCACAGTGTTAATGGCCCTGGCCACCAGAAGATGAGGCCAGGGTACATACATTAAGGACAAGGATACTTTGAGAAATGCACCACTAGCCAATTTTGTCACTGTGAAAATGTAAGAGTATGCTGCCATACACGAATACGGCTGGAACCTCAGTAGGCAATATAATCTTAGGGAACTGACCCCCGTCACACATTCAGCTCACTACTAAACAAAGTTGTCCTATGTGCTGCATGGCTGGGTTACAAGGGAGCAGCAATTTAGGTCTGTGTCTTGGAGTTTGCTCTAGGTTCACCACTGAATGCAGTGGAAGAGGAGCAGATATTAAAGGGGCCTAGATGCAGCTCTCAAGACCCCCTACAGGCCGAGGATTCAGCTCAGTAGTTCTGGCATCTGCCTCTCAAGCACAAGGTCCTGAGTTTGATCCCTGGTACCACACACCACAATGCCGGGCGTGGTGGCTCACAACTGTCATCCCAGCACTCGGGAGGCAGAGGCAGGAGGACTGCTGAGTTTGAAGCTTGCTTGGGCTGTATAGTGAGCTCAGGGCCAGCCTGAACTACAAAGCAAGACCCTGTCTCAAAAAAAAAAAAAAAAAAAGAAGCCCCCTACAAACCCCTCTGTGCCATGTCAGGAAGACAGGGATTCCTGCCCTGTAGAGGTAGTGTTGTAGATTAAGATCATATTTAGATAGAAGCAGAATGTAATCCTGGTCATGCAGAGAGAGGGAAGCAGATTTTAGGTGAGAAAACATCAGCACAAGAGAACACAAATCAGGAAGAAAATATTTTTGACAAAAAGAGGAAAATATATTATTTATTAAAAACATGATAAAAGATCTATAGCTACTAAAAAGAAATGAGATGTCAAGCTAGGAAAAGACACAGAGAAGCCTTTGCCGTCCATCACTTAGAGAGAAAAGCGAGTCAGAGGTTGCACACTATATGGCTGCAACTCTGACTCTCTAGAAATGGATGGAGACAGTAGAAAGATTATTGGTTGCCAGGGGTTGGGGGATGGGAGGGATAACTGGGCATAGAGCAGGTGATTTTGGGGGGGGATGGAAACTACTCAGTTTCATGCTCTAATAGTGGGTACAATGTATTCCTTTGTCCAAACCCATGGAAGTGCAACCTAAATGGACTTAAAGGATGACTCTGGGCTCCCAGGGTGCTCAGTGTAGGCTCATTGGCTGTAACAGATGCACTACTTCAGTGCCTTATGTAGATAAATGTGTAGGTTGTGCATATGTGGAGGCAGGAGGTATATGGCAAAGTCTCTGTACCTTCCACTCAGTTTTGTTGTGACCTTAAAATTGTTCTAGAATGTCTTAAATCAACAGTGGCACAGGAAAAGAATGATAACGCTGATTTATTCAACAAAGATATGGTGCCTACTATCTGCCAGGCATTGCTATCGGCTTTGGAGATACAGTAATTAAAGACAAAAAATTCCCTGCCTTAAACTGGGTATGGCGGTGCAAGCTTGTAATCCCAGCAGTGGGAAGCTAAGGCAGGAGAACTGCTACAAATTCAAGACAATCCTGGGCTACATAATGAGTTCAAGGCCAGCCTGCACTGCATAGTGAGACACTGTCTCAAAAAAAAAAAAATCCCTACCTTAATGGATCTTATGTTGTAGAATTACAAGAGGGTGGGAGTATGTTAGGTGAAGGCAGCTTACCTGAGATAGGGTGGTCAGTGACAGCCATGTGAGTGCACAGCAGAGAGAAGAGCTGCGTGTGGTGTGAATTGTGTATAAGCTCAGGAGAACTTTCCAGGCGGGGGCACAGCCAGAACCAAAGCCTTAGAGCCTTCCTTGGGTGACTCGGGACTGGTGGGGAGGATGGCATGGCAGAATGGTTGATGTAAGCAAGGGAGTAGTAGATGGATTAGAGAAGGCAGAGGTTAGGGCTTTGTGGTTGTTGTTGAGACAAAAGTCTTGCTGTGTAGTTCAGACTGACCTTAGGCTCATGATGATCCTCCTGCCTCAGCCTAAATGGCAGGATTATATGTGTGTAACAGCACGTTCATGTTCCTGCATGCTATAGTAAAGATCTCTACCCTCCTCCTTTTTTGAACTTCTTTGATACGCTGAGATACCTTTCAAGGCTTCATCACTTGATTGCTCTGCCAATGGTGTTCACAATGACTTGTGGTGCTGGCGACTGAGGAGGTTCCAGACCAGTCTGTGGGCCCCAGAGGACAGTCCAGGGGCTGGCACAGATGGCTGGGACCTGCTGGGATGGGACCCATGGAGATGGTGTGGTCAGTCTGACCTTACTGGATGTGGCAGTAGAGGAACCAATGTTTTGCTCTGGGGAGCTGAAAGGATATGGTGCTGTTTAATCAGATACCCCTGCAGGACAGAAAGATGTGAGAGAAAATCTAGACTGTGGTTTTAGACTCTGGATGAATATTCTAGAGAAGTCATTTAAATATGAAAGGTGGCCTGAAAACTGGGCAAGAGGGCCGGAGGGTTAGCTCAGTGGTTCCGGCGCCTGCCTCGCAAGCGCAAGGTCCTGAGTTTGATCCCCGGTAACCACA
>PVIC010045219.1:0-14715 GCA_004025085.1 Thryonomys swinderianus
CCTTCCTACCTTCCTTCCTACCTACCTTTCAATCTGTCTGTCTTATCTGTCTGGCCAGGATCTTATTGTGTGGTTCAAGTTGGCCTTCAACTATGCAGCCCAGGCTGGCCTTAAACTCATGGCAATCCTACTGCCTCAGCCTCCTGAGGGCTGAGATTACAGGCATGTGCTACCACACTTGGCTTAGATACAGTGTTTAAAAAAACAGTTAATGACAAAGTTCTTTGACTTCTTGGGTCTACGAAATAAAATTTTAATTCCTAAAGGGTCTTCCTCACAGTGGCCTAGTCTTTCCAGTTTGATCTGGACGCTTTTACACGGCTTTCCATTAGGCCATTTCAAGTAAAACTTTGTCATCACTCAGTGTGGGTTCTACACTTGAGACTTTAAGTATCTCCCAAGGGAGATGAAATATGTAACTTGGGAGACTCAGTGATCATGGACTCAGCATGTCATTTTCAGATGATATTGCAGGTGTTGCCAGACCTCTGAGACACCTTGATGATCAAGGTATTGGAGGTTTGTCTTTGTGACATTCTCTTTGTGAGTTTAACTTTGACAGGGTGGAGGAAATCTGTCTTTTAATTTTATTTACTTATTTTTTTGTGTGAGGTACCAAGGATCAAGTATTTTTCATTAATACAAAAACAAAAGATCAATGTAAAAGACACAGAGCTATCTTACAAACCAAGGAGAGATCCTTCCTTCCCAGCCCTCAGAAAGAACCAACACTTTGACCTTGAACCCGTAGCCTCCAGAACTGTAAGAAAATAGAATTCTGTTGTTTACTGAGCACCAGGAAAAAAAAGAATAAGGGTTGGTTTTGGGTTGACTGTGACCCCCAAAGGGCATTTAATGGTTTTTAAGATGAGCAGCATTTCTGAAGTGAAATACGTAACCAAAACTAAACCTGCTAAGGTATCAAGGTAATCACTCATTCTGAAGAATTTATAGGTTTTTAGCCAGGTGCAGTACATACCTGTAATTCCAGACCTCTGGGAAGCTAATGCAAGAGGGTCATAAGTTGAAGCCCACCATGGGCAAGTTAGTGACTCAGTGAGATCTGTCACAAAACAAAACAAAACAAAACAGAAAGTTCTGCAGATTCAGCTCAGTGCAAGGATCTAAGAGCCAATCCCCAGTAGTAAGGAAAAAAGAAAAATTTTCTAGTTTGTTGGTTGAACTGAAGTCATTCAGTATATATGTATTGAGTGTCTACTATGTGGATACAGTATGGATAGCTCTGGGTTTATAGAAAAAAATAGACCAGCGATTTAGCTCAGTGGTTCTGGCATCTTCCTGGCAAGTGCAAGGTCCTGAGTTCAATCCCCGGCACCACCACGTACCACAATGCCAGACGTGATGAGTCACACCTGTAATCCCCGCACTCAAGAGTTAGAGGCAGGAGGATTGCTGAGAGAGTTCAAGGCTAGCCTGAGCTACATAGTGAGTTCAAGGTCAGCCTGAACTACAAAGTGAGACCCTGTCTTTAAAAAAAAGAAAGGAAAAAAAATAGCAATTCTAAGAGTATGTTAGAAAACACTAGGGAAGGATACTTACCTCAAGATCAAAGAAAGTAATCTTGAAATGTCTTTGAGGTTGAACAGTGAGGATGTGGGGGAATGGCTTCTGCATAGAGAAGGGAGTAGGGGATAATCTGAACATAAGAAAGAGTAAATGCAAAACTGTGAAGCAGGTTGTATTTGGGAAAGTGCTGGATATGCACTGAGGAGATGATGATGAAGGCTAAGGAGAAACTTGGTCCTGCTTGTCTTGTTCTTGGTGCTCCCCGTGGAGGCCTGAGCTCAAGGGAAAGTTATGCTAGTCAAAGACTGTACTACCCCTGAGTTACATGCCCAGCATTTTATCTTTTAAAGTTTTGGGACAAGGCCTTGCTAAGTTGCCCAGGTTGGCCTGAGCTTGCAATTCTTTTACCTCAGCCTCTTGAGTATTTGGGATTACAAGTGTTTACCACCCTGCCCAGCTCACTCTTTTTAAGAATGCCTGGCACAATTATAGATACTCATGACTGGTGGGCAAGTGGAGAACAGGGATACCAGCTTTAGATGTAGTGATATGGGAGTTATGCATGGGTCTCAGTTTTTAACTTGAGTAGTTTCTTTTTTGTTGTATTAATCAAAGTAGAGAGTATAGAAAAAGGTACTGTTACAGGGTAGGAGATAATGGTTTTTAACATGTATCTCATTTATCCCTGGAGCATTCTGAAACATGCTATTAACTTATATGAATATGGGTTTACTAAATAACTTAGATATGTAAAAATAAACATATATACTCTTTCAGTTACTTGTAGATATTCTACCTCATATACAGATTTTTGTCAATTACTGATAGCTAACATTTCCTGATACTTGCCTGATGCTGTGACCAGCTCCTTTTCCACATGCTTCTGTGGAATAGCTCCTGCTGTCCTCATTGTGAGAAAAAGAGGGGCACTTGCTCAGGGTTACAGAGCTATTAAATGACAGAGCGAGGACTAACCCTCAGGGCTGAGTGTTCCCTGCTCTGTAATGTGCTTGCTGAGGGTAGTCTGACCCTCTGCCCATGTGTCTGGGAAGTCCTCTGGTCCTGGCCCTGGGTGATCCTTTAAGGCCTCCCTCAGCACCACCATGAATTAGATTCTTCTTAGTGCCTGTTCTTGTTTTCCCCTTATCCAACTAACTACTTGACGGGCACTCGAAGCACAGTATATTTGCATGGGTAGGCTGAAGGGAGAGCCTAATCCATGCTCATTTTTTGCTAAATTATGATTTGCTAGCATTTTTAAAGTCCTAGATTTATCAAGATAACCAGACCCAGAGGATACTTTTGACTAGAGGGAGAAAATTTGAGAACAAGCCCAGAACCATCGTGTGTCCCATTCCAAGAAATGAGCATTGATATCTCATTCCTTTGAGAAAGGTTCCCACACAAAGACTAAGAGCAAACACCAGGTTTTGTTTGAAGGTCAGTTCCTGTGGAAGTCCATACATGATTAGGGATTCTAGCTCTTCTCTTGTGCTCAGGGTATATACTTCATTGTGCTGTCTAATTCCTCTTCACAAGCCTACCTTCGCAGTTCCTTGTCAGTGTCTCCTTTGCTTTCCACTAGGCTCCCAGTTTGACATGCTAGGAAAGCATAAGAGAAGAAAGTGGCCATACAACCTCTAAGTTTCAGCAATCTTTTGAAGATCAAGTGATATCTTTACCAAAGAGTTTAGTCTAGCTGGTGGTACTACTGTTGCCTTTGTTTCTCTGTTTTGTATCTACCTCTATAGATTTGTCAACATGCAAGTCCACATGAAAGGAAGTGCTGGTATTGGCTCAAGCTGCTGTGTAATGTAGCTGGCACAGAATTATTTACAGACCCAAATGCCTTTTCTCTATGACAGTTTATATTTTCTATAGGATAAAGCAATTAAACACCTTAGAACAACTGCTGTTCTTTCTTAGCCAGTTAATAAAACTTTCATTCCAAGCATGGTGGTGCATGCTTGGAATCCCGGTGCTCTGGGAGGCTGAGACAGGAGGATCATAAATTTGGATTCAGCCTGGAACATCTTAAGTGATTTAGTGAGATCCTGTTTCAAAGTAAAAAAACAAAGGATTGAAGATGTAGTTAAATGGGAAGGCCCTTAATTCAGTCCCCAGTATCAAAAACCAAATAAACCAGCAAGCAAAATAAAAACCCTTAGTTCTTTTCTATCAAGAAATTTTATGTAGTCCCATACATGCATGGAGGTTTTTCAGATGTCTAGATGAAAATTACTTTTATGTTAATTATTATATTTATATTTTCAAGGGAAAGGATTTAGCTTTTGAAAAATATTGTACATCTTTTTCATTTTAAAAAATCTTTTATTTTTTAGGGCATACTTGTTTTCACAAATCTCTTCTAGTTAATGTCAACTCAACATTAATTAACTTATTCTACTTTCCCAAGCACTAATGGAAATACTGGATTATAACCAATCTAATATTCTCTGGACATTCCATTACACACTTTGCTCATGTGATTTAAAGCAGTTTATAATCACTCCTTGCAGTCTTGAGGCTAGTTTTCAATTCATGAGACTCATATATCCTGGCTACTTTTAATTAATTTTGCAAGGAAGATGCCAGGAGATGCAGTATTAAATGCTTTCTTATAATCAGGTTATTTTATCTATTGGGTTCTTGTCAGCCACTAATCTTATAATTTTATCACAACAAAATACAAATTTTTTTTCTGATACAGTCTGTTCTTTATTCTTGTTCATCAGGATTTGCACTCATAGTTTGAGTAACCTTACTTATGGTTGTCCTAATTAATATTTGAGAACTTCTCTAGATTTTTAACGTGATCGCTAAATTTTTAACAGAATTTGGAGATAGGCTTCAATTGGTATCACAATGTGTTCTGTTTACTTGGTCTTTTTGGATGATTGTATCAGCTGGGATCCAGTTGGGAGGGGTTTTTTTTTGTTTATTTGGTTGATTGGGATTAGACATGGTCTCGTTATGCAGTCCAGATGACATTAAACTTACTATGTAGCCCAGGCTGTTAACAAACTTGCAAACTTGCATTCTTTTGCTTTCTAGAAAAAGAATATAACCTAAATACAAAGACAAACTAGCGTAAGAATAAGGGGATGGTAAAACCATTCTAGTCATGGAAAAAATTAAAAGTATCAGAATATAAGTGTGGGGAAGAGTATACATCCAGGTCGGTGATGATTTTAATGCACACGTTAGCTATTTTCCCTTTCTCTTCCCAAACTGCACTAAAAGTGTGTGTGTGTGTGTGTGTGTGTGTGTGTGTGTGTGTGTGTGTGTGTGATTTTCTCATCTCTAGGATACAATACCAGACACCCACAGTTTAAGGAAAGGGAAGTTTTCATGTTGGCTTTATAGACTGCTGGCTCCAATCCTGCTTCAGCTGCCTAAGTGCTGCTATTACAGATATGTACCACCGTAACTCTCTTGTTGGGAGTAATCTGAGAAGGAGAAATTTGAAGAATTGTTAAAGAGGTAAAAGGTGGTTAACATTGGAGGAGGTAAAAGAAGAATCTAAGGTGTACAGATATAGCAGTGCCAAATCCCAGCACTGTCTTGGACTGAAGGAAAGTGAACCACAGAGGACTAGAGATCTACAAGAGATTTAGCATCTGTGAAGTAAAGACCTGCTGCTTTAAGAACATGCTCCAAGCTGTGCTGCTAGAACAGGCTACCTCTCTGGTGGTGAAGGTGTCATGAAGTGGGAGGCCCACTAGACTGCCAGGGTAAACACTAGACCTTGCCAGGACCCCAGCTTGTCACTGCACAGAAAAACCACATACTGCCAGAAGGAAGAAAAAGTTCCTTCTTGCTTCTGCCCTGCCCTCTACCTCTAAGTGCTCAGTGTCAGCAAAGCTTAGCATGGAGCTCAAGGCAGAGGAGTCCTGTAGCTTGTGCTGACTCCACCTCCAGTACGAAGAGCAGGGAAAAAGGGAGGAGTTAGGAACTGGAAGACAGTAAATGGGTGACTGGACCCCCTGAATAAATGCTTTGTGTAAATTTCAGTCTTATAAAATAAAGTTTATTTTGCAAGATGAATAGTTTTTCTTTCATTTTGTTTTTTAATAGGTGTTAATTTAAAGCAAGGTGCGCTTTTAACTTCCGTACAATACATACTTGGCTGTCCTGTATCTCTCACCACTAGACAGTGCTGCTTGAGCCACTGTTTAATGTAGGTATAAATGTCCTCTAAAATTCTTTTGGATATTTTTCAGTAAATAGGGATTTGAAATTTTTTAAATTAAAAAAAAATCTGATAATGATTGAAAGGAATAAAGTATGAATGAAAATAAAAGATGGCTCTCCCAATCTCTTAGCCAGATAGTATTCTCCTAATTCCCTTTCTACTTATTCTCTTTGCTACAGTTTTGTTTTTCTTAAACTGTTACTGTCTCCCAACTGTTTTAGTGACTTTGAACTCTCTTGTTCCTGTCTTCCTTTAGCACCTTTCTTACAACCACATAAATGTTTTTTAGTTGTTATAAATGCTTATTTTCCCAACTAACTGGTAAGGCACTTGAAATCAGGGGCTATGCTTCATGTTGTTGTTGTATATTACAGAACAGTAAAATATACAGGGCCTATTCAGTAGATAGAGTCATTTTGTATTCACAGAATAAGAAACAGAACCATAGCCTCCAAGGCAGTCAGAGAACAGATAGATCCTTACCCATTTTTTTTCCCCATTACTCCTGTCTCAGAAGCTATCAGCTGTTTGCAGATTTCTTTTGCTTTCTGAAAAGGACTGTAACTAACCTAAATACAAAGACAAACTAGCATAAGAATAAGGAGATGGCAAAACCTTTACAGTTGGAGAAAGTTAAAAGTATCTAAAGTGAAAAATAAGTGTGGGGAGAGTATACATCCAGGTCAGTGATTATTTTAATGCATACATTAGCTTTTTTCCCTTTCCCTTCCCAGACTGTACTAAAATTGTGTGTGTGTGTGTGTGTGTGTGTGAGAGTGTGAGTGAGAGAGAGAGAGAGAGAGATTTTCTCATCTCTGGGATACAATACCAAACACCTATAGTTTAAGGAAGGGGAAGTTTTCCTGTTGGTTTGTGTTTTCAGTCCATGGTCTGCTGGCTCCAGTCAGATGGCCTGGCAGAGGAAAGCTGCCCCTGTCCTGGTGACTAGGAAGCAGAGGGAGGCAAGGAGCCAGGTCACGTCCTCAGTGACCCACCTTTTCTGACCAGATCCCACCTCCAACAGAAGTCACTTAGATCTCACTTGTGATTTACCTTTGAAAAGCCTCACCTATGGTCGCATAAGGCCTTTGAGGAAGATCCTTGTTCTAAACCTTGAGAACAGGAAAGAAGAAAGATGAATTTGTTATGTTGTGTGAAACATCTCAGTGTCTTAAGATGCACATAAACACAGATTCTGTGATTAAATTAAAAAGAAATACTATAGAGGAAACTAAGCAAACTAAAACCTAGGGAAACAAAAAAGTATACCGAGAAGAAAAGTGATTACAGTTTATTTTACTATGTGCCATGACTAAATAGGACTTATGTAATCAGGATAAGATAGAAAAACTAAAAATTATCTAAGAAATGTTGCCATATACAGTCATGCACCGCATAATGACCCTTTGGTCAATAGTAGATTGCATGTACTCTGATGGTCATGTAAGATTATGATGCAGCTACAGGCCTATAATTCTAGCACTCTGAAGGCTGAGGCAGAAGAATTACTTTGAGTTTGTTGCTGGCCTGATCCTCATAGCGAGACCATCTCAACAAACAGACAAACGATGGAGCTGAAAAATCTCTCAGCAATGTTGCAGCATTGTCATGTCCTAGTACAAGTATACACTTTATGTGTTTGTGTTGATGCTGTTGTGAATGAGCCTCCTGCACAGCCAGTTGTATAAAAATGAGTAAATGTTCAGTACAGTACGTAGTAATGATAATAATGACCACACATGGCTATATTACTGGGTTATATATTTACTAAATCTTTAGTTCTTTAGTGTGTACTTCTACTTAAATGAAAAATATTTACTGTAATTTAGTACGTACTATATTACAGTATTACACTGACAGCACCTTCAGGCATCTTAATGACTGTGCCCCTTGTTTGCATCATACTTGATTGTAATCTCATGTTATTTTACTCATCAAGACCCTATCAGTAGTAGCCTAGTTGAATAGTAGGCAGTGCTGTCAAGGTTTGCGTAAGCAGACCCGACAGCCTCCTTACCAGTGAAGTTAGCGTTTTCCACAATGTGTCCCTGTTGTTAAGTGACATGTAGCTGGGGAACTCCCAGGGGATGGGAGAGGGGCTGTTTACATGTATTTGGTGGGGTGGGAGGACCGATGGAGAAAAGAACCAAATCGCCACTTTGTGTGCTGGGAAAGTCAGTAGGTAATTGCCTTAAAAAATCCAGAAGTAATCCAGGCATATTATTTAGTTATTTATAAACACAAGCAGCTAACCTGGGTGAAGGTGTTTGCCATTGGGAAATAATTCATGGGAACTGTGGGGTTTTTTTTTAACTTTATAGAACTATTTGATATTTGAAATGTGTACAGGTATGATTTAGTTGCCAAAATACATGCAACAGGTAAGAGAAGGTAGAGAGTAGATGTTGTAACATTTAGAGACATAGACCAAATAACACTTAAAAGCAAAATAAATGGAAACCAAAACAGGCAAAATGTATATAAGTAGGCCAAAAAAGGTCTACTTCCTTTTCTGTAAAATGAAGTTAATGCTTTGAATTAAAGTCCAATTGTTTGTATATGTTTTTTTATATTATAAAATCTATGTGCCTAAACTTTGTTATACTCTATTATAAATAAGTCACAGTTCCTAGATAAGAAATAACTATCTTCATTCAGTAATGGGAGATAAAACCCTAGATTCCAGCTGTTACCAATACGTTGGTGACCATTTGATTAAAGAATTTCACCTTTTCTCTTTGCTTCCTTTACATAAGGGATATTTTTCCTAATATTTAGTGAACTTCCAGCTCAGCAGGAAAAAAATACAATTCCTAATAGGGTGCCCTAAACATTGACTGACCTCTGGTAACTGATAGATTTTTGTAGGTGGCATTTTACTTTTCTAACGTGGCATTGAATTGTGCATTTAGCATTAGGTCTGGGTGATCTCTCTGGGGAGAGTGGAATTGATGAATCCTTTTCCTGCCAGTCTCGGGTGGCGTGTCAGGAGAGCAGGTGTTGCTGGAACCGTGTGTGCATTCAGGAATCATAGTGCAGATCTGATCGAGACCACTCAGGCTCGGGTGTCTCCTGGGGAAGAGGCCAGCATTGGTCTCTTATGCATTAAAGAAGGAGAGAGGGAAAAGAAGAAAGAAAAACTAATTATCAACCTACTGCAAATGTCATTCAACTCAGATCCCTAAAGGATAAAGACCTAAGTGACAAATGTTTTGGGGAGAGTTTGAGCTGTCACTTGTCTTTTTAATGAATCTTCATGTTTGGCTATAGAACCATATGCTATTTCTCCTTTTCATGCGATTCATCTGAAGAAATACTGAATGTATACATGAAAGAATTGTACGATTTTGATAACCCCTTTGGATTTGAACAGAATCCTCATGTCAATGATGATGGTAAGTGATTAGTTTCATTGTCCTGAAAGTTTTCATGGGACAGCTATCAACGTAGTTGTTTGTAATGTTTCACTTATTTTTCCTTAGTTTTGATATATGAAATACATCTCATTTTGCCTTTTTTGACTAACTGGGACATTGTTCCATGTCCTGTGTCAGTAGACAGAGTTAGGAATAATGGGAAATTAAGAGAGAAATTGGCTATTCTTTCATTCATTCATTCATTCCTTTGCGATAGGATTGTTTGTTTGCTTTTTGGAAACAGGGTCACTATATAGATCAGGTTGACCTTGAACTCGCTGTGTAGCCCAGACTGGCCTCAAACTCATCGTGATGGTCCTGCCTTAGTGCTGGTATTACAGGCATGTGCCATCATACCCAGCCTGCTGCAGTATTGAGGAAGAAGTTTCCAAATGTCTAGAGATTAAATGAACTCTCAGAAAGCGCTACATTCCACATCAATGGAAATGCTCTGGTGGAGCTCTGTGACTAGCTTCATGGGACTGGGTGGGAACACAGATTAGCTGATCTCAGATACTCATTTGTAAGAATTAAGAAATCTGCTTGGACTGGAGCTTTAGCTCAGTGGTTCCAGCGCCTGCCTAGCAAGTGCATGCTCCCTGGTTGATCCCCAGAAACCACATACAACTATACCAGGTGTGGTGACTCACGCCTGTAATCCCAGCACTCGGGAGGAAGCAGCAGGAGGGTTGCTGAGTTTGAGGCTTGCCTGGGCTACAGAGTGAGCTCAGGGCCAGCCTGAACTACAAAGCGAGACCCTGTCTCAAAAAAAAAAAAGAAAGAAAGAAATCTGTGCTTTTGCTTTCAGCAGATCTACAAAAGAGTCTTGTTGAATTGCACCATTTTTGCAATATTTCTGTTTCTGTTCTTGCAGTCTTGTCTTTAATAGATACTGTTAATGAGAATAGCAGTAGTATTGGTATTTCATTTAAATTAGTGTTTTATAGGAAAATTAGTGAATTCTTTAAACTATTAGAAGGAAATATACTTAATCTGAAACTTGCAAGAGTTGGGTAATGGAACACTTTGCAGATAGAGTTGTTACAACTTGGATAGAAGTATGAAACTGCTGATTTTACAGGCTCTGAAAGTAAAACTTAGGGGGCAGGGAAGTGGGGAGGTCTTGTCATGTTGCACAGGCTGGCCACAAACTCCTAGGCTCAACTGATCCTTCTGCCTCACCCTCCTGAGTAGCTAGGACTACAGGTATTCACCAGTGCCACCTGGGCAGGACTTCTGAAATCATTAGCTTGCTATTTCATAACCCTAGAAGTTTCTTGCTGCCCTGTTGTGAAAAGTGACATAAACTACCTGTTAACTCTGCTGAGTTAAATGATTTTCCACTAAATTCCCTAAGACTGGCCCCTTTCACGCTATTAGGACTTTTTTGTCCTCTTCAGATTCTCAACACTAATTATAAGATTTCTTTCTTTTTAATGAATTTCAGAGGTAAGTATGATATACTAATTTATCTGGTTATCTGACACAGTTTGGGGTGCTGCATTTTGCCAAATGACAACCTTGAAGCAAGCAAACAAACAAAAAACCTCTTGGTGAGGAGAACTCTCAGTATCCTCTTTAGCTTTTGAGAAGCTGCCTTGGAGTTTAACTGTTCATTTTCTAATTAAAAGTAGATTGAAAAGTGAGGTTTTCTTTTCAATTTGAAGCTTGATAATAAAACTTTAATGATAAATAATCCTAACCCCATCCTGATATTCTTTTCCTCCTTCTCTGAGATTATTTCTATCAGAAGTAATCTTCTAGCTGGCTGTGATGGTGCATACCTGTAACCCCAGCACTATGAGAGAGTAAGGCAGGAAGTATCACCAGAGAACCATTTCATGATAAAGCTTAGCCCCTCAAAAGATAAGAACAAAAAGTAATCATTCCAAAAGCTCATTCTTTACAATGATAAAGTAAATGGCCTAACTCTCTAACAAGACTGATGAAATTTAAAAAAATAGAGAAGGCACAAATTACCAATATCAGAAATGAAAGAGGAGCCATCAGTATAGGTCCTACAAGCAATGGAAGGAAAATACGTTATTTTATTCCACTAAATTTGTTGGCTTAGGTAAAATGAGCAATTCTTTGAAAGATGGAAATTTCCAAAATTGACTTTAGAACATAGAGAAAACCTCATTAGTCTTGCATCTGGTTTAAAACATTGAATTTTTAATTAAAAACTTCACAATCTAAGTTCTAGTACAGGTGGCTTCAGTTGAAATTCTATTACATATTTAATAAAGGATTAGTATCTGCCCACACAATACATATTATTTATTAAATGGGTAGGATATTTGAACTGACATTTCACAAGAGAAATAAATAACAAGGCATAGTGCTACATACTTACCATCCCAGAGGACTGAGGCTAGAAGATCACAAATTGCAGGCCAGCCTGGGCTACACAGAGAATTTAAGGCTTAATGCCTGAGTTTTTAAAAGATACCATTGGGCTGAGGATGTAGTTTATTGGTAGAGCATTTGCCTGGTATGCACAGGACCCAAGGCTCAATCCCAAGCACCAGAAGGAAAAAAAAAAGAAACTATTAACATTATTTATCTTAATATCTTTAGAATATAAAACAGGTATGAACACAGAAAGTCTATCACTGTGTGCTTTTTGTATAAATAAAGTCAACTGTATTGTTCATAATCTGAATTAGGATTGCTGATTTGTTAGCATTATATTTGACCAATTACGTGTACTGGGGATTACTTAGATTTTATAGCAGCATTAACCTTTCATTTTATGGATTTTTATATGTTTAAATATATAGCTTTGTTCAGTATTTTTTCTTTAATGAATTTGTATTAATCTAATCTACTTAAATTAATGGCAATTACTTCTTGGGCTGAATATTTAGTCATTAAACAAAAGGTACATTTTCAAAGAATTATTCATATTGTCTAAATCTAAATGCTATACTTTTTAATTCAAAATGACTGCTTTTGTTTTCTGAAACAGTGCATCATAAGTACAAATTCCAATATTATTTGAATTTAAACAGTTTACCAAGTATATTCCTTTTTGAAGTGTATGGCAGTAATGTTTAACGCCTAAATTTATTATCAAGAACATTGATTGGAGCTGGGAATGGTGGTGCACACCCATAATCCCAGTACTGGGGAGATTGAGGCAGGAGAAATGCCATGAGTTCAAGGGCAGCCTGAATTAATATCAAGGCCTTGTTTCAAAAAGCAGGAACACTGATTGGTTGGTTAGCTTTTCAGTTGATTCTTTAGCAGAAGGGAAGAACAAGTTTCCTCTGTGCTTCAGGCAACAGGGAAGAAATGGGAGCTTGTGTCTTCAGTGGAGGGAATCAGCTTTTCTTGCTGTGAATCTCCTTTGTTGAATATTCTCTTTATTGAAGATTTGAGTTGAGCCCAAAGGCTTTTTATATCTCTGCATTTAATTTTTGATCAGCTCTGGGCATCTTTTTTTTCAAAATCACCTTAATTGATATATTTTTTACTGATCATAAAATTCACCCAGTTAAAGTTGTGCAGCTGTTACCAGTCTGATTTTGGAACATTTCAGTTATCATAAAAAAAATCCTCCATACTCATTCACAGCCACTCCCTAACTCCTCCAAGCCTGCCCTGCCAAATAATATCCCATAATATGGGCACATCTTACTTTGTTTATTCATTCTTTGGTTGATGAGACATTTAAATTACTTCTGCTTTATGGCTATTGTGAATAATGCCACTCCAAATACTCATATACAAGTTTTTATGTCATCACCATTTTTTAGCATTTAGCTTTCTTTTGAAGTGGGGTATGTTCATATATTATGTCATAAGATTTGCACTAGAACACCTCAGTGATAGTTTTGGTTTTTTTTGTTTTGTTTTGTTTTGTTTTGTTTTGAGACAGGGTCTCGCTTTGTAGTTCAGGCAGGCTCTGAGCTCACTATGTAGCCCAGGCAAGCCTGGAACTCAGCAATCCTCCTGCCTCTGCCTCCTGAGTGCTGGGGTTACAGGCGTGAGCCACCACGCCCGGAATTGTGGTATGTGGTATTGATTGCTGGTGGGCGTGTGTCTCCACGCCCAACATTGTATGTGGTTACCGGGGATCGTACTCAGGACCTTGCGCTTGCGAGGCAGGTGCCGGAACCACTGAGCTAACCCTCCAGCCCACCTCAGTGATAGTTTTAAGTTAATGAGTGCAACATATATCATACAATCATCTAAGTATATCTTACTAAACTCAACTGTTTATTAGCTTCGCCTTTGTCTTTTTTGAGTCATTTAGAAACTATAATTGGGTGAGAAAAAAAAAACACAACCCTTTTTGCTTTTCATCACCCTTGTTATTGGGTCATTTCCAGGAACTCAAGTCTGATACTTTCTTTCTTTCTTTCTTTCTTTCTTTCTTTCTTTCTTTCTTTCTTTCTTTCTTTCTTTCTTTCTTTCTTTCTTTCTTTCTTTTTCTCTTCCTTCCTTCCTTCCTTCCTTCCTTCCTTCCTTCCTTCCTTCCTTCTTTCCTTTTCTTTTCTTTTCTTTTCTTTTTTTGCAGTACTGGACATCAAACTCTAGCCCTTGTGCTTCCAAGGTAGATGCGGTACCACTTGAGCTAAATCCCTGGCCCTTCAAGTCTGATATTTTCTATCTTGAGCTAGAACAGAGAAGATTGACTTATTGTGAATCCATTTACAGTTAGTTGACTAACTTGGAGCACAAAAAGCTAATTGGCAACAGTAGGTCATCCCTGTTTTGTTGTTGTTTAACTCTTAGTCTGGTTTTGGTTTTGCTTGGAGTGAAACTTGGCAAAAAAGAGTCTGTGCACTTGAAATGCTGAACAGTTTCTGCCATATAGAAGTTAATTTTTCTATTGACATTAACCTCAAAGATAATCACTGAGAGCCGGAGATTTGGCTCAGTGGTTCTGGCACCTGCCTAGCAAGTGCAGGGTCCCTAGTTCGATCCCCAGTAACCACATGCAACAATACTGAGTGTGGTAACTCACGCCCACCAGCAATTAGTACCACATACCATAGTGCCAGGCTTGGTGGCTCAAGCCTATAATCCTAGCACTCAGGAGATAGGGGCAGGAGGGTTGCTGGGTTCCAGGCTTGCCTGGGCTACATAGTGAGCTCAAGGCCAACCTGAACTACAAAGCGAGACCCTGTCTCAAAAAAAAAAAAAAAAATCACTGATTGTACAGATGAAGCAGATGTACCCAGCAGCTCAAACTGAACCCAAGCAATCATTAAGAAAGAGGTTCAGGGGCAAGGGGTTAGCCCAGTGTCACTGTGCTTGCCTGGTCCTGAGTTTTATCCCTGGTACTAAAAAAAAAAGGTTCAAAGAATGTGATTAGTGAGAGGACCCTTTAAGGACATTATTTACATTGTCTTCCTGCTGTTGAGTCAGACCTGGATTCTGAGGTTTATTTGTTGGAAATAAGACCCCTTAATCAAATCTGATCTAGATTAGTGTGAACTTAATAACTTTTATTAAAATAAACTTTAGCAAATTATGAATTACTATTACCCCCTCCAAAGAAAAAAAACAGTTTCAGTGTGGCTGGGTTGTGGGTAGTTGTAAAGCACTTGCTTTGCAAGTGTGAGG
>PVIC010045220.1:0-14706 GCA_004025085.1 Thryonomys swinderianus
AAAAACTATCTCTATCCTCTTGGTTCTGATAAAGTTTTATCTGATAACTCTGTGGCCTTTTGCTGAAATCAAATGTCAAAAGAGTTTTATTTTTAACTGATACACAGTAATTGTACATATTGGGGTACAATGTAACATTTGATATGTGTGTACAAAGTAATCAAATAGGCCAGCTAGCATATTCATCACCTCAGACATTTAACTTTTCTGTGGTGAAACATTCTAAATTCTGTCTTCCAGCTCTTTCCAAGCACACAGTACACTACTGTTAACCATGGTTAACAGCCTGCTCTAGCCCAGCAGAGTGTATCCTGCCTGTCCTAACTTCTTACCCATGACCAAGCTCTCCCAACCCTTCCAGCCTCAACCTCTGCTAACTACTATTCTGCTCTCCACTTCTATGGAATCAACTCTTTTAGATTCCGCAGAGGAGTGAGATTATGCTGCAGTTGCGTCCCGTAGCCCTGTTTATTTCACTACCTACCCCCGATGTTCTCCAGCAGCCGCCCCACATTTTTCATTTGTCTTGGACACTCTGGTCCTCTCTCCCTGGCGTTCCCTGGTGTGTCTGAGAAGGGCAGAGAAGGACTGGCAGAAATATGACCAAGGGAGGACAAATAGGACTTTTCACACCTGGAGGCCATTCCGCCTGACAGCCCTCTTTTAATCAGGGCTCGGGCTGAACCTCATGGAAGAGGCTCTTTTACCCTGAGCAGCGGCCGTGGCTGGGACACAGTGTGGTACAGCTGTTCTGAGGAGGCTCCTAAAAACGGTCAGAGCTGCCAGCTGTCATGCAGCCATGAATCTTTTTTAGTTTTTAAAATAAATTTAAAACACCCTTTTGGATGTCTCTTTTTGACTTGAGAGCTGCCGAGACAACTACTTAGAGGTAGTGAAGCTATCACAAGATTTAAGCGCAGGGGAAGAGGCTGCCGGTCGCCCCGCCCCAGCCATACTTGGAGGTTTACTAGCTCGGGGTGTGGCCACAGGCCACCCTCCCTGGCCCGGCCAAGGATGGGGCTGGGACCCTGGATCTGGGAGCCCTTCTTCATCCAAATGTGTATGATCTATGAAATGGTGAGTCATTAGTTAACCTCGAAAGCTAAAATAACACGTTTGATAGAGAAAACTGAACAAGGAAAAAAGGAATAAAAACTAAAAGTGGTAAAGACATCTGTGAAACATTATCCAAAAGTCATAGCTTTATAAATAACATGCCAGTGTTAGGGAACTCCAATTTTTAAAAATGATTTTAGGGGACAGGAAGGGAGGATATAACCACAGGATACTTTAAATCACTTCTAGAGATGAATGTTTACTATAAAATGAGGGAGTCTGTTCTTCATGAACAGAATTACAGGCTGTTCCAGCCCAAACTGAAGAGCCAGGGAAAACACTTCCCAGGAAAGTCAAAGGCACAGTAGGAAACCAGGGATGGAGAGACCGGGCTTTGAATGTTGCCTTCTCCGCTCATTAACTGCATGTCATCTGGCAAGTTGTTAACTTTTCCGAGTATCAGGTTATTCTTCTAAAAAGATAAGAACAATTATACCTGGCCCATGGGATTGCTGGGTGATGAAATGAGGTAGGCAGATAAAGTCCTTAGCTCAGCGCTTGACAGGGAGTGAGGATTTAGTCAATGGTATTTAAAAAGAAATGTTGCAAACCAAAACTAATCTTGGCGTTGGAATAGTAAAGGATGTGTGGAGAAGACTAGGCACTCCTTCTCTGTGATTTAAAGGATAAAAGAATGCATTTGTATTTATAAGATAATCTTTAAAACAGCCTTAAAAATCTTTAAAATTTATCTGTAAGGTATTTTTTAAAGATGAAAAATCACTAACTTACAAGAAAGTAGTGTCTCATTTTTGAGATTAGAAAGAATATTTTTGAATGTTGATAGAGAAAAGAGTAAAGGAAGACAAACTGATTTATAGGACTTTGAGACTCTGTGGCAGCCAGATCTCAGTCCCAAAACAGCCTTCCAGACTGATACGTTTTTATTTTTGCTACAGATCTTTAGAAAGAGAACAAAATAAGCCAGCTAAGCCAGAAGCCCAAAGAATTCTCTCACTACATACAGAAATACAGCTTCTGTTATCATACTATTATTATCATTTCTATATGTGAGCATATACATGTACATTAAGAAGAGCAAAAGAAGTTTTTCCAGAAAAATACAATTCACGTCCTTAGCATTGTCACGTTCCCTTACGGGTAGCGGGAAGGAACTGGTACGTCTCAACCTGGAATCCACAGGCACCTTCAAAGAGGTTAGGATCAGAACACAATAGAACCTTTCTGCGGCGTCCACAGGGACTTACTGAAGCCCAGGCATACGTTTGGGGCCCTAGCATCTTCTGCGGCAATACTGACCATTATGAGCTCAGCATTAGCTCATAGTCACCCTAGGGGCAAACAGGCCCAGGCATCCCAGCGACCCTTGAGTCTGGGCCCAGAGAGAGCGATGAAGACCAAGGTGCTCGCCACGTTGACGGCACTCCCCTGCCCGTTTTACTTCATCATGCAGTCTAAACTTGGTGCTGAAGTGCCCTTCTAAGCTCACTAACTTGCCTCTTGAAGACAAACTCCATGGCAGAAGGACCTGGAAATTTGATGCAATCAGTTAGGAATGTCTATAGATGGGAAAAAAAATTCCTTAGTGATTAGGGGCAAAAAATGGTCAGCAAGTCATTGCTTCTGGCTGGTAGGTGACGTTTCTTCTGTTTGGTAAGTCCATTCCATGACAATACAGCTTTACATATTGGGAGACAGTAGAAGAAAACTGGGGGACCTTGTACCTGTGACTCCTTTCACCACATCCCGGGACCCTCTGATCTGTGTTTAGACCTCTACTAGCAAGACAAACCGATGGCAAAGTGTGTGACCCAGCTGTGGAGGGGAAAGCAGGCACTGTTCATTCGCCCTTCCCGCCTTCTTCCTCCAAAGCTCCAGTCAGCGCCGCCCATTCCCTGTGCTCCCAAACACCACGCGTCTGACACGCACCCCGCTGACTACAGTTAGGACGGGATTTGACTATAAGAGGCACCAATTCAACAAATTCTTCATGCTCCTCTCTAGATTCGCCTCTCAGAAAGTGACTGGCTGACAGCCAGGAGGTGCAAAGACACGAGCCTTTGTTATTTTGTTTTGCACAAAGTAGTATGCTAAGTCTTCCCCCAACACCAACCAACCACCGACATGAAGAGATAAAACAGTGCCAGCGACCATATAAACTCACCTCTGTCTTGGTGACTCGATGTCGTGAGGTGAGCAAGACGAGAGGCTTTGTAGAGCAAAAGAGCGATCTTTAACTTAAATTATCTTGTTTCTTTTTTCAGTAGCTAGACGCTGACTGCCATTGAATAACAGAACGAAGACAGAGCTTTGAAATCGTGGTGTGCTGTCGCTGCTGCTGGGTCCTTTCAAGCAAAATATGTTGAAGAACAGCAAGGAACTTCCAACATGATCTAAACTTTGGTCTTTTTTTTTTTTTTTTGGTCTTTTAAGATCCTTCAAAAATACTCAGCTTGACTCTGTTTTAATTTTTACATTCTATCTCTAGTTCCGGATGTCTATTTGGTCACAAAAGAAAATAGGATCTGGCTCAAAATAAATCCTAAGCCACACCCAGGGGTCAGATGTTCGTGGATTTTGTATTCAGTGTATGGTGTTTTTAGATTCAAATATTTTCAAAGGTAATGTAATAAAGGCCTCCCAGCACAGGCTGCATTTGATATCACCCTGGTAATCCTATCAGCTAACCGCATCTCAGGAACGAGGGCCGTCTACAAATGCAGGGTCTATAACTGTAACCATACACCATTCCGTGTGACAGCCTGGCTTCATCTTGTCATTATAGAGTGACAAAAGGGACACTGTGATGGAGCAATGAATTGATCCAATACTCCCTCGAGAGCTGGACGGATGCATTATTTACAGTCAGGCTCAGAGACTGGTCCTTCCGTTAGTGGGCATGCTTTTGAGGACCAGCTGTCACAGATTATCCCAAAGCTATTTTAAAATCAAAGGGAAAAAAATAATCTTTGCAACTGAGCAAACCAGTACTTAGAGGAACAGGCTCTCAGTGTTTTACTAGCAGCCTTTGCTTGTTCCTCCTGCTCTTTGATGAGCTCTGTCTTTTTATTTAATTTTCCTACTGATAGAGTCCTATAATCATCATAGTCTGATTTGTTCTGCAAACTGTGGACCTTCCTGGGCTTTGGAAACATTTAGGAAACTCTTGCCCATTGATCATTTTTCATCGTTGTTTTTGTTTTTGTGGTATCAGGAACCAAACACAGAGGGTTGGGGATTTAGTTCAGTGGTTCCTATGTCTGCCTCGCAAGTGCAATGTCTTGCATTCGATCCTGGGTTACCACATACCACAATGCCCAGTGTAGTGGCTCATGCCTGTCATCCCAGCACTTGGGAGGCAGAGCCAGGAGGATTGCTGTGAGTTTGAGGCCTAGTTCTGGGCTACATAGTGAGCTCAGGGCCAGCCTAAACTACAAAGCGAGACCCTGTCTCAAAAAAAAGAAACCAAACACAGGACTTTGAACTTGTCAGGCAGGCAGGGTACCATTGAGCTACCTCCCGCCCTTCTCAATCAATCGTTTAAAAACAATTCTCATGACAATTTTTTTTTTTTTCGAGACAGGGCCTCGCTTTTTAGTTCAGGCTAGCTCTGAGCTCACTGTGTAGCCCAGGCAAGCCTTGAACTGAGCAATCCTCCTGCCTCTGCCTCCCAAATGCTGGGATGACAGGCGTGAGCCACCACACCCAGCACTGTGGTACGTGGTATTGATTGCTGGTGGGCGTGAGTCTCCACGCCCAGTATTGTATGTTGTTACCAGGGATTGAACTCAGGACCTTGCGCTTGTGAGGCAGGTGCCAGAACCACTGAGTTAACCCTCCGGCCCCCATGACAAATTTTAAATCACACTGATTAAAGAAGTATAATTTTTTAAAAACCTCACTGAAACTTCTTTGACTTTCCCTAAACTTTCCAAGATAAATTGAGCTATATCTGCCTAGAGATTCTAAAAAGAGCCCGAGTATTTTAGGGAAATCCTCCTTTACCTAAGATGTAGCCTTGTCTCTCTTACCTTGCTTAAAAGAACAATAATTTGAAATTATAATTTTTTTAAAATAAAGTGTCAAAGGGCCGGAGATTTAGCTCAGTAGTTCCACCTCCTGCCTCACAAGCACAAGGCCCTGAGTTTGATCCCGGTAACCACAAACAATGCTGGGTGTGGTGACTCATGTCTACCAGCAATCTGGCCCTTTAAAATGATTTTTAAAAGTTATGATTTTGAGTTTTTTAAAGTCTATTTTCATGTTAGAAAAAAATTTCTAAAATTCATAAAATAATTTTGGGACAGGATTTTGGATAATTTTTAACTTATTAGAGTTGTGTCTTCACTTGTTAAATATTTTTCCAAGGATACTTACTAAGTGTCAAGCACTGTGCTAGGCAGAGCCTGTAATCAAAGGACAATATGAAAAAAGTACTTAAGAATGTTGACTTTTGGGGCCAGAGGGTTAGCTCAGTGGTTCTGGCGCCTGCCTCTCAAGCGCAAGGTCCTGAGTTCGATCCCCGGTAACCACATATAATGCTGGGCATGGAGACACGCATACCACAATGCCGGGCATGGTGGCTCACGCCTGTAATCCCAGCACTCGGGAGGTAGAGACAGGAGGATTGCTGAGTTCGCGGCGGTTTGCCTGGGCGCCATAGTGAGCTCGGGGCCAGCCTGAACTACAAAGCAAGACCCTGTCTCAAAAAAAAAGAATGTCGACTTTTATGCCGGACTCAAATGTTAGTTCGGCTCTGCCACTCAGGAAGCTGTGTGATTTCTAGCTGCTTGTTTATCTTTTTCTCAGTTTGTGTCTCATCTGCTTGTCTCCTCACAATTTCTTCTAAAAAATATTCAGTGTTCTCTATAGTCTTTTTTATTTAGAGAAATGACATGACAGCCAAATTCTGATAAAACTCGGAGCCGCAAGACAGTGGAGCCCACCCAGAGCAAGGCCCTCGCTGATGAGAGCTCAGCCTAAGAAGCCGAGGAAGGAATGGCTCAGCCTGGAAGGTGACTGCTCACACCAGGGTAGGGCCCTGCATGTGTCCTCATGCCCTGGCAACAGCAGGATGAGCGTTTGCACCCCGGTACCATCACTTTCTAGTTTCATCGTTTTGAGCCAATCACCTAACTTCTTTTCCCACTTTGCAAAAGGTGATGACCACACTGCTTCAAGGCTGTTGTGTCAGTTCGTCTTGATGGCTGGCTTGAGAGATTACCAGATCACGGAGGGGCTGGACTCCTTAGGGAATTGGCAGGAGATGGAGCCTGGGGAGGGAGCTGGGTCACGGAGGGTGTCTCGGCGCGGGTACCTCTCACTCCCTCTCTCTGTGCTCTGCTCTGGCTACCAGGAACTGAGCAGGTTTGCTCCACATGCCCTTCCTCAAGAATGTTTCTGCTTTGCAGCCCACCAACCATGGACTGAAAAGTAAAAACATGCTCAATTACTGACAGACATTGCTACAGAGCCGAAGTCTGAGGCTCTGTAAATCTCCTTCACTTCAAACAACCTTGATGTACTAGTTACATACTTGAAAATTTATACAAATAGTAATGCTCTCTAAATAAATGTGTAACGTGCTAGAATTGGGTTGTGCTTATTTTAGTTTTAATGAATGCATATGGTTTAGAAAGTGCCTGGCATACAAAGTCTGATGAATACTAGCTTTAAAAAACTGTATTAACTGGACCAAGTACCTGGCATACCAGAAGCCCTGAGTTCAATTTTCAGTGTCACAAAAAGAAAAAAATTAAGTGAACAACTTCAGTATTGTGAAATTTTAGCTTTTTGAGTCAGTTTTTTATCATTTTACATGAGATATGTGTTGAAATACAAACTTGTACAAATTATGCCATGATGGGGGAATATTATTAATACTTCCTCTAATCCCTTTCTTATTAAAGGCACAAAGCCTTTGCAAGGATTGGAGCTTCAGTTTGGAGCTCTGCACTGAACTGTATCCTCAGCCCTTTTAGTCTTTCAGAAAGACGCTGGCTCAGTCACTGCTTCCGCTGCGCAGCCTCGGCTCGAACTGAAAACCTTTCTACCTCAGCCTTCCAGGGGATTATAGGCATGTGCCACCAAGTCCAACTAAAAGCAAAAATTCTTTAAAAAGTAATAAATTAGGTCTCCACACACAATGAAGGAAACATTGCTAAAATCAGATTTTTTTGGAGAATTTGGGCACCTGTATTAAAATACTAGAAAACCATATGAAAGATAAATAATCAACAGTTAGCCTTTTAAGATAAGGTTGTGTGGACTAAATAAGCATTACTTAATTAAGATAACACCTAGATCAGCAATGTCACTATCTCAGAGGTGGAAACTCATTGTAACACTAAATTTAAGACAGGAAACAATTACTCAAAAGATAAGAGCATTTTGCATGTAAGTAACTTTTCAAGAGGAGTACGTGGTACATCATAAACTCTAAGCACTGAAGAATTTAGTAAGCTTCTCCTTTTAATTTCATGGAAGAGACTGAGGGAGAGGAAGCCATTTGGTAAAATTACCCAGAAATCAAATAAATGTATGAAAAGAAGAAAAGGAACATTTACTGAACACCTACATGTACATCATCCTTTCAGTCCTCTCCATGGATCCCCAAGATAAATATCATTCTTTAGGAAGAGAAATGAGTTCTGGGATTCAGAGCCAGGTTAGGTCAGTCTGATTCCAAAGCCAACTGTCTTTCACTTCTATTAGGCCACATGTCACACGGAGGAAGAAGAAATAGAAAACCCGTCATCACAATCCCAATTGAAATCCCAACAGTATATTTCACAGATCTAGAGAAAATTATCCAAAAATTCATCTGGAATCACAAAAGACCTAGAATAGCAAAAGCAATTCTAAGCATTGAGGACAAGTGGGGGGTATTACGGTCCCCAACTTAAAACTTTACTATAAAGCCACTGTAATAAAAACTGCATGTAGGGGCCGGAGGCTTAGCTCACTGGTTCCGGCGCCTGCCTCGCAAGCGCAAGGTCCTGGGTTCAATCCCCGGAAACCACATACAATGCTGGGCGTGGTGACATGCCCACCAGCCATCAACCAGCAATCAGCACCACATACCACAGTGCCGGGCGTGGTGGCTCACGCCTGTAATCCCAGCACTCGGGAGGCTGAGACAGGAGGATTGCTGAGTTCGAGGTTTGCCTGGGTTACATAGTGAGCTCAGAGCTAGCCTGAACTACAAAGCGAGACCCTGTCTCAAAAAAAAAAACAAAAAACAAAAACAAAAACAAAAAACAACAAAAAAAACCTGCATGTACTGGCAAAGTAACAGACCTGAGGATCAGTGGAATGGATTAGAAGATCCAGAAACAAATCTAGATACACTAAGCCACCTCATCTTTGACAAAGGAGCCAGATATCCTCAATGGAGGAAAGACAGCCTCTTTAACAAATAGTGCTGGAAAAACTGGGCTTTAACCTGCCATAGACTAAAGCTAGACCTATCTCTGTCACCATGTACAAAACTAAAATTGAAGTGGATTAGAGACTTAAACGGAAAAACAGAGACTCTAAACCTGCTTCAAAACAGGTTAGGTAAAACTCTCAGAGATATTGGCTTAGGGAAAGACTTTATGAACAAAACTTCTATAGCATGAGCTCTAGCAGAAGAAATCAACAAATGGGATCTCTTCATTAAAAAGCTTCAGCACAGCAAAGGAGACCACCAGCAGAATGAAAAGACAACCAACAAATTGGGAAAGAATCTTTACCACTGTCTTTCAGAAAAAGGCCTACTATCTAGAATATATAAAGAGCTTTAAAAATCAGCCCCCCCAAATTTAAAGACCCAGTTAAAAAATGGGGAGCTGAAATGAACAGATATTTTTCAGAGGAAGCAGTAAAGGCTGCCAAGAAGCATATGAAGAAATGTTCAATATCGTTGGTCATTTGAGAGATGCAGATGAAAACAACACAAGATTTCATTTTACTCCACAAAGAATGGTTGCTATTTTGAAATTGACATGATTAATAAAATATAAATATAAAAAATATGATTAAAATCATATCATAGTGACATACGTGCACCCATGTTCATAGCAGCTCAGTTTGTGATAGCTCAATCTTGCAAACAACTCAAATGCCCATCTAGTGGAGACTGGATAAAGATGTGATTTTTTTTTTGAGACAGGGTCTCGCTTTGTAGTTCAGGCTGGCTCTGAGCTCACTATGTAGCCCAGACAAGCCTCGAGCTCAGCAATCTGCCTGTCTCTGCCTCCCGAGTGCTGGGATGACAAGCATGAGCCACCAAGCCTGGCGCTGTGGTATGCGGTATTGATGGCTGGTGGGCGTGAGTCTCCACGCCCAGCATTGTATGTGGTTTCCGGGGATCGAACTCAGGACCTTGCGCTTGGGAGGCAGGCCCAAGATGTGATTTTTTAAAATAAAATGAAGTATTACTCTGCCATAAAGAATGATAAGTTTGAGTCATTTATACTGAAATGAGTGTACCTTCAGGACATACTTGTAAGTGAAATAAACAGGTCCCAGATGTGTAAATATCATTCTGTTCTCTGGTATGAAAAACTGAAGATGTTAATGAGTTCTAGAATGTATGATAGATACTATGAGATTGAAAATATTCAAAGGGAAATGTGGAGGAGTGAGTAATGAGGGGTAAAGAAAAAATGTGATGGTAATAAAAAAAGGGAAATAAAGCTTATGTATTTAGGGGGTGGGGTTTTAGGGTAGGTAGGGGAATGGGAAAAAATGAGAATTAAATTGTTTCATATACTGGTACAAATTCCCAATATCAACTGTGATCATGATGTGTATATACAATGTACCAGTAAAGATAAAAATTAATTATAAAAAGAAAATCCATCATCAGATATATATATATGCATTATGTATATGTATTATATATTAGTTTCCTATTGTTGCTATAACAAATTAACAAAATTTCAATATGTTCCATTTAGAGGTCTCATTGGCTTTTATTAGCAACTTGTGAATTGGCAGCATTCCATCTGCAAACAGAAGAGCTCTCCAAAGAGCTAAGTGAAGGGTGGGCTTTATAGGCAGAAAGGGCTGAAGGAAGGAGAAGCAGCAGCAAAGAACCTATTGGTTGTTTCAGTTACTTTTCCTTACAGAGAGACTCTTTGATCACACCAGCTCAGGTTGACTGGGACCTTTCCACTGATTCTTGTGTATCTGCTGGCCTGTTCCTAGGGTTCCCTCAGACTACACAGCACCTTCCATGACTGGATCCATCCTGCTTTGGTGTGGTCTGCTGAGACCTGGTGCAAGAGTTCAATAAAAAGTAGTGGTCTCCCATAAATAATCATGTGTGTGTGTGTGTGTGTGTGTGTGTGTGTGTGTGTTACTAGAGATTGAACCCAGGGCCTTGGCAATGAGTTACTTGTCCAGCCCTTTTTTGTTTTGTTTTCTAAATTTTGAGACAGAGTCTCACAAAGTTGCTAAGTCACTCAGGCTGGGCTCAAACTTAGAATCCTCTTGCTTCAGGCTCTGACAACGCTAGGACTACACACATACGCCATCATGTCCAGCACCATTGTGACAAAGTTAGTGGCAAAAAACCCCACAAATTTGTCATCTTTCCATGCTGAAGGTTTGACAGTGTTTTCATTGGGCTAAAATCCAAGTGAAGTAGGGCTGCATTCCTTTTGGATGCTCTGGGGAAAATCCTTTCCTTAACTTTCCCCACTTCTACAGGACCCCTTCCTCCTTCCTCCATCTTCAAAGGCAACATCACAACACTCTCTGTCTGTCTCTGATACTCCTGCCTCCCTCTTTCACTTATAGGGATTCTTATGATTCCACTGGGCCTGGTCGGATGATCATGAAATCCTCCTGAGATCCTTCACTTAATCACACCTGCAAAATCTCTTAGGACATGTAGCGAGTATGCCCACCTATGTCTTAAACATATTTGTTGTCAACATTTATTGAATGTTTCCTAGATTCCAGGGAGTAGAAATAGGAGTCTCTAGGGCCTATATTTTGCTTAATATGTTTTAGGGAATTCTTAGAGAGCTGGATCTATGCTTTTTTCTTTCTTTTTGGTCCAGTACTAGAGATCGAACTCAGGACCTTGCACTAGCAAGGCAGGTGCGGTCCTATTGAGCTAAATCCTCAGCCCACCTTTTTTCTTCATATCTATGCAGATTTTTTTTTTTGAGACAGGGTTTCGCTTTGTAGTTCAGGCTAGCTCTGAGCTCACTTTGTAGCCCAGGCAAGCCTCGAACTCAGCAATCCTCCTGTCTCTGCCTCCCGAGTGCTGGAATTACAGGCATGAGCCACCATGCCTGGCATATCTATGCAGATTTTTTTGTATCTCTGAGGGGCGTTACTGCCCCAAAGCCCCTCCTATGACCTGGTGGAGCTTTGTCACTGCACAGGACCACTACAATTTACTGAGGTACATGAAGTCCTTCCTCCCAGGCAGAAGCTTGAGAATATTTTAAACTATTGTTGTTACACATAACTACATGGGTAAATCTCAAAGTGATTATGTTATATGAGTTGCTTTTCAATTTTTTATTTTTCTTTTAAAGAAATACTATAAAATTCCAGAAAACTCAATTTAGTAAATTGAGCAGACATTATATAAGTGGTTGCCTGGGGTTGGAGTGGAGAAGGGGGGGTGACTAGGGGCACAAGGAAGGTTCAGGAGGTAACAGATGTGCTGATTCAACGTAGTGACAGCTTCACAAGTGTGTACGTATGTTAGGACTTATCCAAACTTTTCCCACTGTGCCTTTAGACGTGTGCTGCTTGCAGTATGTCAGGGGTGACTCCAGGAAGCTGTTAAAAATTATACAGCTTTACGGTCCTCTGAAGAACACAGGAACTTTGTAAATGAAATTAGAAAGCCTTGGGGACATCAGCCTCACCCTGAAGCAACCTCTCTACAAAGTTCTTTGGCACATTTCCAAATTCCTGGTTCAAATGCTGCTCTCTCAAGCTGGGCGAAGATGTGTACGTGTGGCACATTTGGGAGTCTATTTCACGTACTGTCTGAGCTTGGCTGTGAGGCCCACCTCACAGAGCTACCTGTCTTCTCCCCATGCCTCACCTCACAACATCACTTCATGCTTCAACAGTCCCAAACTGCCTATGAGTCTTCCCCCCACCCCCACCCTGGTGCTGGCTTTGACTGTGCTGCTGGCCTCTGTCTGTGGAATGTCTTTCCTCCCTGGGCTTTTTGGCCACAAAGGTAAAAACACTTCCTCCTTTGCCTTCTCCATCCCCTGTACCAGCTTCCTCCATCTTGTAATTAATTTTTTCCTATCTGTCCCTGTCATATAGGAGGGTCAATATTTCTTTCTTGGAAATGGAAATGTTCTCTGTGTATCACGGAGATTGAGGCTGGAGCCATCAGGGTGTTTAGAGGGAGAAGATCTGCTAAGAGGAGTTCAGATGTCACTAGATTAAGGGACAAAGCCAGTCGTGGCGGTGGGGCAGTGATACTCCTGCACTCTGAAGTAGAGCGGCTGATTCTCAGGAGGAGGCAGGATCGCCAGAGGCCTCTCGTCGTGAGGAGACATGCTGCTGGCATTTAGCACCACAGGTGGAGCAGATACAGGTACAGAAGAGCCCTGAGCAAGGAGATACATTCCCATCCAAAATGGCAATGAACCCTCATTAGAAAACACTAAGGATCAAACGAATTTTCTCTGGAACAATCATAAACAGTCTCTTTCTTGGTGCTTTAATATGAGTTCGAGCTACAGTCAGTCAGGACCGAAGACCAGAATCCGAAACCTTAGCATCCACCTCAAGTGCTGTTTTTTTTTGTTTTTTTTTTTGACAGGGTCTCGCTTTGTAGTTCAGGCTAGCTCTGACCTCACTATGTAGTCCAGGCAAGCCTGGAACTCAGCAATCCTCCTGTCTCTGCCTCCCGAGTGCTGGGATGACAGGCGTGCGCCACCACACCCGGCACTGTGGTATGTGGTATTGATTGCTGGTGGGCGTGAGCCACCACGCCCAGCATTGTATGTGGTCACCAGGGATCGAACTCAGGACCTTGCGCTTGCGAGGCAGGCGCCGGAACCACTGAGCTAACCCTCCGGCCCAAGTGCTCTCTGTCTTTGACCTTCTTCAAATACCCCAGCTCCTGCCCACCCTGGGACCTTCGCTTCATGCTGTTCACGCTGCTGGAAGCCTCAGCTGCACACCTCCCTCTGCCTGATTTCTTCCCCAGCGCTTGGTCCTCACTTCCTCCAGAACCTTCCTCATTCCTTGTCCAAGCGCAGCCCTCCCAGCACTCTGTCTCTTTAGCAGCATTATTACAGTCGCAAGGACTGGTAGAAGGAAAGAAGAAGGGAGAAAGTGAAAGGGGGGAGGGCCTGTGACGAGAGGGAGGAAAAAAGGAAGACCCACATATTTTGCAAGCTGAGTTCGAGTCTTACCTCTGCTGCTTATTTATTTATTTATTGGTACTGAGGATTGAACTCAGGAACACACTTTATCACTGATCTACACCTACAGCCATTTTTATTTTTTATTTTGAGATAGGGCCTTGTTAAGTGCCCCAGGCTGGTTTTCAACCTGCAATCCTCCTGCCTCTGCTTCCTGAGTAGCTAGAGTAGTTGAAATGAGCGGTATGTACCCTGGCTGCGCTTCTTATTAATTGATGACCTTGGATAAATTATTTAAATGACCTGAATCTCAGTTTTCTCATCTCATCCACAATCTGGGGATAAAGGGTGACATGGGGATCAAGTGAAATAAGCACAGAAAGTGACTTGCTCAGTGTCTGTCACGAGTGGGGCATGTTTTTCCTTTTTTCCTGAAACGTGTCTTTTTTTTTTTTTTTTCTTTTTTTGCCATTCTGGGGATCAAATCCAGGACTTCACATGCTGGAAAAGCACTTCACCACTTTACCAGATCCCTACTCCTAGCAACATTTTTTTTTTTTTTTTGAGACAGGGTCTCGCTTTGTAGTCCAGGCTGGCCCTGAGCGCACTATGTAGCCCAGGCAAGCTTCGAACTCAGCAATCCTCCTGCCTCTGCCTCCCGAGTGCTGGGATGACAGGCGTGAGCCACCACGCCCGGCACTGTGGTATGTGGTATTGATGGCTGGTGGGAGTGAGTCTCCATGGCCAGCATTGTATGTGGTTACCGGGGATTGAACTCAGGACCTTGCATTTACGAGGCAGGCGCCGGAACCACTGAGCTAACCCTCTGGCCCCCTAGCAACATTTTTCATATTCACTTGCTTGAATCTGCAGTCATAGGCCCCTCCAAGACACAGGAGAGGGCCAATGGTACCCGTAGAAAGACTACACCTGGCTTCCTGGGAGGAATTTAATCTAACTGGGACCAGAGGCACTTTTAGGAGGTAACTTAGTTTTTACTACTGAAACTCGGGTCGTTCTAAGTTCATTCTGATGCAAAAAGCAGTGGTTTGGAGAAGATCAGTGATTATTTGAAGTAGAGTGTAGCCACTGAGGTAGAAAGAGTAGCACGCGGTAATTTGGATTCTAATGATTTGCCTATCTAAGGAAACCTCTGGGCACATTTGCAACCCTATAATTAAGATTGATAATAGCATCATAAAATGGAGGCATTATCTTCAGAGGGAAGTGTGAGTAAGCACGCTGTCCTGAGGGCAAACTGACGCTTGGAAGTGGGACACCC
>PVIC010045221.1:0-14706 GCA_004025085.1 Thryonomys swinderianus
GTATGATTATATTTTTAACCTTTTGAGGAAACCCATCTGTGTTATTTACATTCTCATCAGTGCTTGTTACAATTTCTCTATTCTTGCCAATACTTTTTGTTTCCTTGATAACATTCTCATAATTCATATGAGGTGATAACTTACTGTAACTTGCTTTGCATTTCTTGACTTTTAATGCCCAGAGTTCATATGTATCCTTCAATATACTCAAAAGTACCACTCCGTCTAACCTTTAACAAAGTGGTGTTTAGGAAAAGTCTTTTGTTTCAAATCCAAGTGATATGAGATAGAACATTACAGTTTCATGCAATTTTTTTTACAGGGTCTCGCTGCATAGTCCAGGCTTGCCTTGAACTTATGATGATCTTGCTACTTCAGCCTCTCAATTCCTGAGATTACAGGCACGTGCCACCATGCCCAGCTTGCATGGGAATATTTTTTTAGGTACCCCAAGTATCCAAAACCAAACCAATATCTTAAAATTCCAGCCAAGGCCCATAGGAACCTTTCTCAAGTTTGGTATTGTATATTTTCCTGAAGGCTTTTTTCTGCATTTAACTCTTCATGTACAGTTTGATTTGTTACATTTCATACTACTTGAAAGTATATTTAGGAAAATTATCAAAAAGGAGAAACAGTTGGGTAAGACACTGATTACAATTGCCAGGGCTGAGGTGTAAGTGGTGAAGCACTTGCCTAGTATACTAGTGCAAGTCCTTGGTCTTGTTGCTCATCGTCACAAAAATAAATATGTAAGTGGAAAAAATTTTGCTACAGAAACTGATGCCAGGCATAGTGGCACAAACCTGGAATCTCATCTATTTGAGAGGCTGAGACTAACCTAGAAAAGACTGTCCCAAAAGGCACTTTTGCAAGCCGTGCCTACATAGCATTCATAGCAACTCCATGATTGCAAGTCCTCACACATAGCTCCCCTTTAGTGTGTCGTTCACCTTTACTCCAATTGATTACCAGTAAAAATCAGTGGAATCGTATCGTAGTGGCGTATGTGCACCCATGTTCCTAGGAGCTCCATTTGTGATAGTTCAATCTTGGAAACAACCCAAATGCCCATCAACTGGAGACTGGATAAAGAAGAGATGGTTTTTTATAAAATGGAGTATTACTCTGCCTTAGTGAATGATAAATTTGAATCATTTATACTCGAATGGACGTACCTTAAGGACATGCTCGTAAGTGAAATAAATAGGTCACACGTGTAAATAGCATATCTTTTCTCTGGGATGAGAAGCTGAAGATGTCAGTGAGTTCTAGAATATATGATAGATGTGGTGAAATGGAAAATATCAAAGGGAAATGTGGAGGTGTGAGTAATGAGGGGTAAAGAAAAAACGTGACGGTAATTAAAAAAAGGGAAACAAAACGTGTATTTAGCGGGTGGGGTGGGTGCATAGGGGAACGGGAAAAAATGAGAATTAAATTGTGCCATATACTGGTACAAGTTCCCAATACTGATTGTGATCATGATGTGCATATACAATGTACCAATAAAGATAAACACTTTTTTTTAATCAGTGGCTTGGACTGACCAAGGCTTTTTGCTCATCCCGCAATACTGACCATCCTGGCTTCGCACTCTTTTCTTTCTCTTTTTGAATCTTTCTTTAGCCTTGTGTCATACACTGGGCAGGAGGCTGGGACCTACCGCAGAGATCTCCGGTAACTAGAGCTCATCGTGGAGGCTAGTGTCATTCACTAAGGCAAAGTAATGGAGGCAATGGGGTACAAAGGCCCTACACCATTAATTTACTAGAAAATGCTACAAATTTGCATGCTGGTACCTTATGATGTCAATCATTTCACAAAAATGTGCTTGTCCGTTGCTTATTATTGGTACTTTGAAGTTCAATTGCCATGTCTGATAAGAGAACAGACTCAAAAGAAAATGATGGTTGGAGAAGGAGATGAAGCTGACAGCTGAACAGTTATCCCAAGATGCCTTTTACCCGAATGGCTGATTTGTTGCGTTGTGCTTGGGCTCCAGTGCCAGAAGATGGCGCTCCAGTTCAGTCTTTGACTCAGATTTTACAAGCTTCAGATGACTAAACACTATTCAGTTCATGGTTAAACTAGGAGGGAAATTGTATGATTTTAAATGCTTTAACCGGGGCCGGGGAGTTAGCTTAGTGGTTCCAGAATCTCTCCGGCAAGAACAATGTCCCTGATTCAATCCCTGGAACCACATACAATACTGGGCATGGTGACTCACGTCCACCAGCAATCAGTACCACATACCACAATGCCCGGCGTGGTGGCAGAGTGGTTCACGCCTATAATCCCAGCACTCGGGAGGCAGAGGCAGGAGGATTGCTGTGTTCAAGGTTTGCCTGGGCTACATAAGTGAGCTCAGGGCTAGCCTGACCTGCAAAGCGAAAACCTGTTTCCAAAAAAGAGAAATGCTTTAACCACTGTAAATTGTGACATGCTTTTTAAAAATATTACAAGAGTGCTCGCTTTGGCAGCACATATACTAAAAATATTACAAGATACTATCAAAAATTTAATTTGGAGCCTATTATACAAGGAGAGGGTCAGCCAGCAGGCCCCTGTCTGTGCTGTTGAAAAGAATTCTGGGGACAAGAGACTACTATTCCAGGGATCACATGAACGGAGGGCCTTGAAAAAAATGAATGGCATATTAAATCAGAGGTACCAAATCCACTCCTTGACTTGAGCCCAAGTCAAGGGCTTGACAGCCTGGGTGCCAGGAGGGACATATCCTCCCTCACAGATGGAATGACAGGGAGTTCAGGATTAGATCTCCTACCTTCACAGAGAACCAATCTATTAGGGGGTGAAAATCCTGGGCCTATTCCAACTGGGTTCTGTGGGCCAGCCCCATAAGGAATGATTAGCTTGATAATTGGCAAGATAAATTTAATTGAAAGGTATAACTGTTATTCCTGCTTTAATTGATGCTGACTGCACCCCTGAATTATTTGTGCCTGTTTGTTCTACAGCTGTTTGGGTATTTGAACAAAGAGATTATATTGCTCAGTTGCTTTTGCTTAAGGTTGAGCTGGGTAATCATTGTCATAAAGGAACAAGGGAGGTTTCGAAACAGACATTCCCTGGGAGTGAGATTTAGTTTTTTCAAAGAGTCTCAAGACATTAGGCCTATGTATAAAATCAAAATTTATAGAATGTTCTTAATGGGATGAAAAGGTACTGCTACAGAGATTTCTATCATTTCATCCCAATTTTGACCTGTCAAGTGGCAAGCTAAACCAGCTCAGACCTCCTAGATGGGGGTAGGCTCCCTACAGAAAGTACTGCAGAATACTATTCCATTGGCTTATGAAGGCCCAGGTGGACAGGCAGGATATTTATGCCCTATATTGCTCCAATCCCAGTAAACCTATGAGGTAGAGGTTTTTTAAGAGTGGAAGGTAGCAATCGTGGGCTTGCCCACCACTGTGTGTAGTCAGGCATAATGAACAGAATGGGTTATGAGGAAGGAAAGGAATTAGGCAGGCAGCTTCAAGGACAAACGCAGCCCCTAGAATCTCAGGTAAAAAACAATCATTGTGGAATGAGATGTGGACCAAATTTGTAACGGGGGCCGCTGCACATCCTCCATCCAAACAGCACCACCTTTACAATGAGACTCTGATAATCCGTCTGGGGTGATCAGTGGCCCTCAACTAAGGAGAAACAACACATTTTATAACGGTAACTGAACAGATGTAGGCCATCTTGATACCCCTCTCACTTCCTGGAATACACCAGTTTTTATCATCCCCAGAATATTAGGAGAATGTAGGTATTATAATATTTGCATGCAGTAAATGCTAGCCACCTTCCAGTTTTGCAACCAGAGCCCCAAAGCCAAATGCTGTTCCACAAGAATGGCCAATAATTGTTATAGATTTAAAAGACTACTTTTTAAATATTCTGTCCAGCAGCTAGGCCTTGTTTTGCCTTTTCTATCCAAGAGCCTAAACTTCCAAGAGCCTATGAAGAGGTTGCAATAGACTGTTTTGCCGTAGGGAATTGCAAATGCACCTACACTTTATGAGCTGTTTGTGCCTCAGGCCTTACAGGTGACTCAGAGACAGTCCCCTCAAATCTATTCAGTACATTCACGGATCATACATTGGTAGCAGCTGAAATATTAAAAACTCTTACAGGATTTTGTCCATGCAAAATGGATTGACTTAAATCCATCCTTTCTATAGCTTCCCCCAAAGTACAGTTATCTCCTTAGCAATACCTAGGCACCCTGGTAGCTGAAAGAACCACAAGTCCTCAAAGAGTACAAAATCTAATGGATAGATTAAATGATTTTCAAAAACTGCTGGGAGATATTAACTGGCTAAGACTTAAATTGGGTATTGCGATCTTTCAGTTACCGCGTTTATATGGCACATTACAAGGAGATTCGGATCTTAATTCTCCCTGAAGTTTAACTGTGATTGTGTTTAGATGTCCCCCAAAGCCTCATGCAGGAGAGGTGAGGCTTGTTTTTCAGAGGTAGATGAATCTGGAGTGTGTGATGTTGGGGTAAAGGGTGTGTGACGACTAAACCACTGCAGTGAATGAGGGTTTAGCACCACCCTAACCCCAGTCGTCCGACTGGGACAGAAGAGGCAGAAACTCCAAGAATTCTCTCTGCCTTGTAGCTGTTGCTACACTGTGGACCCCATGACAAGATCCCAGGACAACGCCAAGTAACTTCCGGGACCCCACATGTGACAGTTCCTGCTGGCTCACAGACACGTGGCTGGCGAAAGGGACAGGAGACGCCACGAGGAGCCGGCTATGGGAACTCTTCTCGGTGACCAATTCTGGGTCTTCCAGGCCAGGATGGACTTTGTCTTTGCTCTTTTCTCTTTCTTCAGACCAAGTTCGCTCTGCAGAGCTGGTTCTTCCTTTGCTCCTTCACCCCTCACTTTTCAAATAAACTTCTGGCACTGTTTTTGCCATGTCTCATCCGATTCTGTGTTCAAGGCCAGAAGGAACTGGAATAATTTAATTGGCAAATCCTTTCTAAAGGAAGTACTTGTTAACATTTGGGCTTTTTTCTTTTTAAAAATGTTTTTATTAATACATATGAATCATCAAAGTATTAACAGCATTCATGGTGATATTTCACTATGTACATACAACATGCACCGTTCATTTCCAGCTTTCCTTTATCCATTGTGCCTCCTCAACCTCTAATAATCACTATTCTGCATTCAGGTCATTTTTCTTCTTTTATTTTTTGGTACCGGGGATTGAACTCGGGACCTCACACTTGCAAGGCAGGCCTTGGAACCACTGAGCTAACTTCCTGGTCATCGATGAGTTAGTGAGTTTCCATGTATGCAGAAGAATATATATAGTACTTGTCTTTCAGAATCTGGCTTATTTCACTTATCTGTTTCACTACAAACAGGATTTAATTTTCTTACTGATTGAATAATACTCTCTTGTGCATATTCTAGATACTGATCCTGTGTCAAATACACGAGTGTGTATTTCTTGTCGCTGTTCTTTTTAGTTTCTGTGCTGCTGAGCACCGAGCCCAGGGCCTCCCCAGAGCTGGGCAAGCGCTCTACCACTGAGCTGCGTCACCAGCCTGTGAACGTCTGTAAAGCTATATGTGTCTGTCTTTTCATATGTCAAACTGAGCAGGGAGATGGAGTGTGGCTGAAACCACGTGGAGAAGGAGGTGTGACAAGATCCTGGGACGCATCAGAACAGCCCTGAGACCCACGCGTGCGGACTTCTCGCCGCGACTCGGGCAGGTTTTTTGCTAGGATGACCCAGACCTGACGTCACAGACCGGCTCCATTAACAGAACGCTGTCTCTTGTCTCTTCACAGTAGTCCACCTACGCTGTAGGGCTTTGTTGTTGTTTTTGTTTTTGTTTTCTTTTCTACCTAAACTCGCTGAGCAGAGCCTGTTTTTCCTCTACCCTTCTAGTTTTTTTTTTCCTACCTTTAATAATGTGAAATTTTGCCTCTGCTTATGCTTACTTCATTTCTTTGTCCAGAAAAAGAAAGGACCTAGAAATCACCACCTCTGAAAGGAGATTTCAGCGCTCCAAAATTCAGTAGTAAAGTGGAGGAGGGGGGATTTAGCTCTGTGGCATCACTGCCCGCCTTGCAAGTGCAAGGTCATGAATTTGACCCTCAGTATGGGGGGGGGGTACGGAGGACGCTCAAAAAAGTATTCCTCCCGGGAGTACTGGTAAGTGTCTGTCCCAGCTACTTGGGAGGCTGAGGCAGGAGGATGGAATTCAGGGCACCGTGCTGGCTGGGCCACATGGCAAGACTGCATCCCAAGAAAGATGATAATGAAAAGAAGAATCAAAGGACCACTTTCTACCGCACCACTTGACTAAACTTTTCACAAGCGAGATTTACACAAACACCTCCTCACCTCCCACTGTAAAACCATTCCCTCGCAGCACTCCAAACATTTGTATCACTTTCAAGGATGTCCTTCCCTAACCACACCGAGTTCCCGTTTCTTCATTGCGTGTATTTTCTGTTCTCAGCCCACCTTCTCCAGAAAGTCCAGGGATGCTCTCATTCTCACTTTCTTTCTGGGCTTTTCGGGCTTACGCTTCCTTTACACCTTTGCAGTTCAGCGTCCTGGGAGAGTGCGGTACTGCGGCTGCGCAGCCTTCTCCCGGCAGGTTAGCAGGGGTCTGCTCTCTAGCTCTGCTGTTTACAAACTGCTGTGGGAGTGGTCTTTTCCGCCCTAATACCCCCACCACGTGACCTATTTGGGTCGCTAGGAATGGGGCAGCTTTCCAAAGACACTGCCTTGCACGCAGCGGCCCTCTGGCACAGACCCAAGCGCAAATGAATACAAATTCCTTAAAGCGTCTTTGGCCTCCGCTCCGGCAACTTGTAAGAGGTTACGGCTGGGGAGAATGTTCAGCATTCAGCTCAAATATCACCTTCCGAAGCTTCCTGTAACTGTTCCCTACTGTACTGCTGAGCAATCACTGCTCAAATTTAATTTTCAAAACTAGGCCTGGTTGATTTTAATTGGTGAAGATTCTGAGGTTTGAGGAGGTCTGATCATTGTCCAAAGACCAGGTAGGCATTTGGCAAAGCCAACACAGGAGCCCCTTGCTTCTGATGTGGGGCGCGGATAGCGGCATGTGAACGTACCTCACATACAGGAAGTGTGGTCGTTGAGCTTATGATCTCTCAGCAGCTAGTAGCTCTTCGATAAGTAAGTATCGAATGAAGAAACCATTATAACTCAAGCACGGTTCCTGCTGGAGCCAGAATGGACACAGATTCTTAAACAGAACAAGCATTGCCCTTTCTGATGCTGAAAGGGAAAACTGACGATTTAGGGTCTCATGGCTAGAGTTAGAACTAGAAAATAATTACTTATCTGATTGATAAACGTTGAATGCCTGCTAAGGGGGAGTGACATGTTTAGCGGGACAAACTCAAGCTTTCCAATCTGGAAAAGCACAAGAGGCTGCGGTAGGGACAAAGTTCCCAGCGAACAGGATGGAAAAAGATTCCGCTCAGCTCGGCCTCTGCCTCTGCCGGGGTGGGAAAGGGGAACGAAGCGAAGCGCCCCGGACTGTTTCTCCGCCCAGCCACGCGGGGGCGCTGCGCGCTCCTCGCCGGCCGAACCCAGTGGCGCCGCCCGCTCACCTCTTCCGGGCGGAAATGCCGGGGCGATGACGGAAGCGCGGAGGGAGGGAAGAGGCGGAGCGGGAGAGCCGGGCCGAGAGAGGCCGGCGGGTGGCAGGCGGCGGCCGGCAGCTCTCGTCCGGCGGGGGCTGCGCCCACGACGCGCGCCGCGCTCTCCGCCACCTCCCCGCGCTCTCGGGCGACTCCTGGGGCGCGCGGCGCGGGGCTCGGCCCTCGGCTGCGAGCTGACGGCGGCGGCGGGAGGGCGGGAGGCCGGGCCGGGGCGCCCGGGGACGGGCGGCGGGCGGGGGCGGGGGCGGCGGCGGCGGGGCCATGGACAGCAAGGCGTTCACCAAGGAGCTGGACCAGTGGGTCGAGCAGCTGAACGAGTGTAAGCAGCTGAACGAGAACCAAGTGCGGACTCTGTGCGAGAAGGTGAGCGCGCCGAGGGCCGGGCGGGCGGACGGTCGGCGCCGGCTACAGGGGGGAGCCGGGCCTCGGACGCCTCCAGCCCCGGGCCGAGGAGTGCGGTTCTCGCCGGCCGGCTGGGGACGCCCGGAAATTCGTCCCGGCGGTCTCTTTCACAGTGCACCGAAAATTAACCCGAAAGCCGTTCCCAGGACCGCAGGTGTTAGCGGAGAGCTCTCGTCCTCTGACCGGGGCCCTCAGGTTTCAGACCGGGTCCGGCGTCGGTGGAGGAGTGGGCATGGGGCTTGGAAGGGGCCGCCCCGCGAGGCCGGGGGAGGCGGCGGGCCTGGCGCGGCGGCGCTCGGGGCCATTGGTTCCCCGAGAGAAGACGGCAAGTTGGGGAACGGTGCTCGCTTGAAACGATGAATGGTCTCTTTTCGCGAAGGATAGCACTTTCGAGAAGTTACTCCCGTATTTACTGTGTGAATAACTTTCTTTTCTAGAGAGTAATAAAACACGGGTGATGAAGTATATAAGTCGTGTTCGGTTGTGTGATCTTAGCGTTTTGAATTCTGTATCTGTTTTTCGTAATCATTGGGATTGTTACTGTCGCCATAAAAAGTACAGTTTTCCTTATTCATCTTTTATATCGACTACCCTTTTGTGTTTAAAAGTCTCATTTAGCGACCACGAAGAAGAAAAGTCGGTTGAGTTTTCGTAATCCTAGCGTTTTTAAGTCAGGATATCCTAGAAATGGCCTGGGGAGGGTACGATTTTGTTAGTCTTCTTAAGAGGGCAGAGTTAGAGGCGCAAATTGTGTTGTGTTGTTAACAAATGTAATGTCGAGCAGGGCCTTTATGCATTAAGTAATTACCTTAACATAGCGTTTCTTTCTGTAAACAGAACTGTGAAAGAGTTGGTACTGAGACAAACTGTTTACTTAGAGCCTTAATTGACTCTAATTTTTCTTGTGATAAAGTATAATGTCCTGAGCTTTAGCCTTTAAATTTCTGTTTCAAGTTAGTTTAGTTTTGAAACTAGCCAAGTCTGTTAAACTCACCAGACGTGTTAAAATACAAATTTGAGGTTATAAGACAAGGAGATAGTTGAATAAGTTTTTCCCTTTGACTTTCTAATATTTTTAAGGCTCATTCTTACAGAAGAATATTCTACATCTGTTTTGAAATAGCTATATGAGTGTTAACAGTCACTCAAGGCAGTTGTCTGTGTTTTTCAAGAGATTATTTTTCCTAAAATCCTACGTAGATTGGATTGCCGATTCCCAAGAGTTACAAGTGCCTGTAAAGACTTACATCTCATATTGTAGCTGGGTTTTTCTCAAGTATCTGTACTTACCAAAGAACATTGCTCATTATTTATCTTTCTACCCTGCCCACTTTGATGGAGTTGCTGTAGGAATGGGGAAGTGTGGCAGTATTCCTTTATTTACTTTTCTCTAAAAGAAAAAGTATTCTAACCTCAGTCCCAGGTTGCTTTTTGTAACACATGTACATTCAGACTGTCTGAATGCAAATCCTGCCAGTCTCTCTGCATTTCTAATTTCTTATCATGAGACAGGGATATTTACACATCTTCCTGGTCGCTTGCACAGTGTTAAGATAAAAACCACAAAGTAGTTGGATTTGTATAGGAGTTTTTTGAAGTGACTTCACTCATAATTTGGTCTTCATAATTACCCTTAAAGAGCAAGAATGACAGGCTCATATGAAAAACGTAGGCAAGAAATAAATTCATCTTATTTTTATATTCCTTTCATGAATTTTTTCATGACGTGATTTTTGGATTCTATTTGCAACACTGTATGAAAATTTACATTATAAGATGGTCGTTTTCTCCCCTCTATGAAATTCCTGCCCTAATTCAGATTGCATAAAAACTGAAGCTCTAAGCTGAAATCAAGACCAAAGTGGCCATAGGGAAGGCCCTTTTTGAGATAGTGGCAAAATTAAATCCATCCTAGTGCCAATGGACAAATGTCTACAAGGGTAAAGATACGAATGATACAGTGCGTCTGGCTTCTGAGGTTAATTTTTATCTAGGGAAATATTTTGGGATAAAACAACAAGGCATATCTTCTTCTAAGAAAACTATTTTTCACACTAACCTAAAGTACCAGTCCAGCTTTTGAAGCTCTATGTGATTTTGACTCTTAGGTGAACAGAGAAAAATGCTCGTGCAGTTCATCCTTGCAACAGCAGTACGCACAACTTTTTTTAAAAAATGTGCCTAAGTGCCAGTCTGGCATTTTGGGGGATATTTCTGTAACTAAAACTATGTTTAATGCTCTTCTGGAGAAAAGTAAAAAAATTTAGAATCTTTGACCTGATGTATTAGTTCATAACTAAGGGATTGGATGATGATATTCTAGGTGGGGGGAAAATTAGTGAATTTGTATGCTGGTATATCTTTATCCTAATGAGTACAAAGTACCTACTGGGAAGGTTTTTCAGGCTTATGTAGTATAGATTATAAATTTTATCCTGAAATTGACTTCAGCTTTGAATAAGTAGAAATACCTTCAGGATCTTATTTACTTTACTTGTAAGGTAGAACAGCACACTTCAGTTCTGAATTGCCAGTATCATCTCAATAAAAATTAGATCCTGGGGCCGGAGATTTAGCTCAGTGGTTCTGGGGCCTGCCTAGCAAGTGCAAGATCCCTGGTTTGATCCCCAGTAACCACATACAACCATGTCGTGCGTGATGACTCATGCCTGTAATCCCAGCATTTGGGAGGCAGAGGCAGGAGAATTGCTGAGTTCAAGGCTTGCCTGGGTTAGATAGTGAGCTCAGGGCCAGCCTGAACTACAAAAGGAGACCCTCTCTCTCTCTCTCAAAAAAAAAAAATTAGATCCTGGTAAAAAGTGAACACTTCTTTTTTCCTATGTTTTGTGTGTGTGTGTGTGTGTGTGTGTGTGTGTGTGTGTCACATACACATAGGTGACTTCCTAAGTCAGGCTCACTTCCTATGTTTTCTTCTTTGTGCCTTCAGTGTCGCAGAACATCAGTGTCGTTTCCTCGGCACATCATCCTTTTATCACAGTGATGTTCCATGTTTATATCAATATGTTTGATTTTTTTATTTATCTCACTAAATTTATGTTGCATGGTTCCTGGCAGTGTGTCTAGAGTCGCCACTGGCAGCAATGCCAACATTCCCAGTCAGCTATCTTAGGCACTTTTGAACTTCATTTCCAGCATCATTCCTTTTTATTTCTCTGCTGCAGAGTCCTCATTGACCAGTCCTTCCTCTAAACATACATTTTTATAAATGTCACATGAGTTTATTACTGCAAGATGAGGCATATACAAACACCCATTTAGCCATCTGTGGACTGCTATTTTTGTTTTTTCCTTACATATTTTGGAGACAGGGTCTTTCTATGTAGTTCAGACTGTCCTTGAACTCACTCTGTAGTGCTGCCTGGGCTTAAACCTGTGGTGATCTTGCATCAGTCTCCTGAGTTCTGGGGATTACAGACTTGCACCACCATACTCAGCTGTGGGTGAAAGTGACTAATAACAAAATTTTTGCATGTTTAATTTATTATTTGGGTGAGGTTAATTCTAATCTCAACTTTAAAAATTGAGATGTAATTTATATTCTAAAAAAGTCAACTTTTAAAAATCCAACTCAGTGGTTTTAAGATTTTTCATATTTCATCTATCAGAACTTCATTCTTTTTATGGCTAAAAAATTCAAGTGGGAAAATTGTATTAATGGATACTACACAGTGCTTTTATAAGATATCTAGAATTCTGAAGTTTTGAAAGTTACATTTTTCAAATTGGAAAGCAATGTATAATATAAGTTTATTGGGCTTTTTGTCTGTTATTGGTGCAGTGCTGGAGCTCGGTCCTCTTCCCATTTGCAAAAGTTTTGCAGAAATAAGAGAGGTTAAAGATGTAGTTAAAACCATACCGCCCAGGGCTGGGGATTTAGCATCTGCCTTGCAAGTGCAAGGTCTGAGTTCAATTCCATAACCACATACCATGATGCCAGACGTGGTGACTCATGCCCACCAGCCAATCAATACCACACAGCACAGTGTTGGGTGTAGTGGCTCATACTTGTAATCCCAGCACTCTGGAGGTAAAGGTAGGAGGATTGCTTGAGTTCAGGGCTGTCCTGGGCTACGTAGTGAGCTCAGGGTCAACCTGAACTACAAAGCGAGACCCTGTCTCCAAAAAAAAAAAAAACAACTCCCAGACATTTGAAAATACTGGATAGAACTCCCCTGTTGGAATAGAATTCACCATTGTCACTGCTGCTTGGAGTCATTTCAAATTAAAAGTCTGGAGCCTTGCTAATACTTTGAGAGATTGTCTGTTTTTAACCCCTTTATATGCTTAAAAATTATTAGTGACTACAAAGAATACTTGCTTAATGTGGGTCTTTTTTTTTATGTGGTTTAAAGTGAAATTTTTAAAACGTCTAAGTCCAAGTTGGAACACTTTGGAAAACTACATTAATTCATGTATTTGCATATTTAAGGGAATAAATGTAGTTTTTCAACTTCAGAGTCACAATATTATGAGTGTTGAAACTATTTAAATGAAGCCAACAAAACTGTAGCATATATACACTGCAGATGTGATTGAACCCAGGTCCTTTGCACATTCCCAGATCTTTCTTTTATGTTTTTTTAAATTTTGAGACAAGGCTCAAACTCGTGATCCTTCAGTTTGAGTCTCCCAGCTTGCTGTGATTACAGGCTTGCCTGAAAAAAATCTAAGTGTTTTTTTTTGGTGGGGAGGGGTTGATTTGGTTTGGAGTTTGTTTGTAGTGCTGGGATTCAAACCCAGAGTTTTGTGTATAAGTAGGGAAGTGTTCTTCCAATGAACTACATCCCCAGCCCCTATACCTAGATTTGGCAAATTAACTTTTTCTGTTAAAATACAGAAAATATAACTTTGTTACATTTTAAGTCAGTTGATACAAAAAAGTCCCCTGCTTTCTTTGATTTAACAACTTAAGCAATTTGGAGCCTTATATTCTCAGAAGTTTTGTAGGGTTTCTTAGAGTATGACCTTGAGAGGGCTGGGGATTTAGCTCAAGTGGTACCGTGCCAGGCTTGGATGCACAAGGGCAAGAGTTCGATCCCCAGTACAGCAAAAAAAAAATAGGGAAGATTATGACCCTGGGGATTGAATTGAGGGAGTGCTGAGCTTCCTCCCCAACTTTTTTTTTTTTTTTTTGAGACAGGATCTCGATTGGTAGTTCAGGTTGGCCCTGAGTTCACTATGAAGCCCAGGCAAGCCTCGAACTCAGCAATCCTCCTGCCTCTGCCTCCCGAGTGCTGGGATTACAGGTGTGAGCTACCATGGCCTGACCCAGCCCCAACCCTTTTTTTTTGAGTTGAGCTCTTGCTACATTGTGGGTGCTGACCTCAGGCTTGGAACTGACACCTCAGCTCCTGTGCAGCTGGGGTGACTAGCTCTACACATTGTTTCTTCTCCTCGGGCTCTTTTTTCCTTTTCCTTTTCCTATTCCTCCTCCTTCCCCTAGCCCCCTTCTTTCTTTCTTTTTTGTTTTTTTGTTTTGTTTTTGAGACAGGGTCTCGCTTTGTAGTTCAGGTTGGCCCTGAGCTCACTATGTAGCCCAGGCAAGCCTCGAACTCAGCAATCCTCCTGTCTCTGCCTCCTGAGTGCTGGGATGACAGACATGAGCCACCACGCCCGGCACTGTGGCATGTGGTATTGATTGCTGGTGGGCGTGAGTCTCCACACCCAGCATTGTATGTGGTTACTGGGGATCGAACTCAGGACCTTGCGCTTGCGAGGCAGGCGCCGGAACCACTGAGCTAAATCTCCGGCCCCCCTTCTTTCTTTTTGAGGCAGGGTCTCAGAGTGTAGTTCAAGCTGACCTCAGACTCGCTGTGTAGCCAGGCTGGCCTCACACTGGGGCGATACTCCACCTCTGCCTCCAGAGTGCTGGGATTACAAGTGTGTCCACTGCATCTAGCTGCTCTACAGATGTCTACGTAGCCTGTTATTCTATAGATATTTTCCAGATCTTTAGCTCTGGTTATGTACAGAAATTTTAAGTTGAGTCAGTCAAAGCGAAGTTGTTCAAGGCTACAGAGATATCTGTTACTCTTTTTTATCTCTACTGCCTGGCCTATTGCCAGTGCTTGACAAATGTTTATTACATGAATACATGTTTTGAAGCTTCAGGTGACTGCTGGGTATGGTGTAGGTCAGAGTGAATGGTTTACCAATATAATGACTCTTGTCCTTTCCAAATATATATTAAATAATCTTTCCTCTATTTTTGGTAATGTTTTCTGTTGTGGATTTTTACATGGAATTAGCTTGTTAAATTCTTACAACTTGAAGATTTTGTTTTAACTGTGCTAAGTGTTGATTACTTCTTCCAACTTGAAAAATTACTTAGGGCTTGATAAATGACAAATGATAGTTATTTTACTTTGGGATATGGTCATTGCTTCTTAAACAGTTTTTTACTTTAATTGATGGTACACTGACGCTTCTGCTTAATATGGCTGTCTGTGTAGTACTTTCCTCTCTGATCTAAGCAAACTGTTTGGAGACCCCACCATGATTATGTAAGCTTATTGTGTGAAACTCCAAATGTTTTTCATAGTGAAGAGGTGATAATGTTGCATGAGTTATCTTTTTTTTTTTTTTTTTTTTTTTT
>PVIC010045222.1:0-14708 GCA_004025085.1 Thryonomys swinderianus
CTGCAGGGCGCGCAGCTTTGGGTTTCCTGATTCACGCTCTGCCCTTTTCACGTGTGCTAACATCAGACTGTTCAGTGGAGTCACCTTGTATGTTTTGCACATTCTGTCTTCCAACAATTATTTGCAGGATGAAAGAGCCACTGATAAAGATGACCACACCCACAGTTGTTAGCAGTCAGAACATTCTGTGTTCATGAGGCTGTGGCCACAAGTGAGAGACTGAGTTTATGGTGGAAGATTAGAGAGACAGTGAGGCTACTATAAACACTTTCCCTTCTTTTCTTCAGATCCAGCTGAACATATTGGCTAAAGAAATGACCGAGAACTGAGTAAACATCTGTGTCAATTATTGCACTTTCGTGTTGGTCCATCCAGTCAATACTTACTGAATAAATTTCATGTTACAGACTTCTTTAAATAATGAAGGGCTTGAAATCTCACTGTTACTGTGAAAGACATCATGCGGTTGAACGCTGTGTAATGGGTTGGTTAGACTTAGCTTTGTTTGCTGTGACTCTTTATTAGTCTCATTACTTTCTACCGGTGGCAGCTTCGCGAAAACCTGAGGGCCCCCCCTTCCCCCCCTTAGCACCTCGGGTGCCAGGTGCTGCCCGTCCACAGCGAGGCCTCCCTGCTCCTCTGCAGTAGCAGCCGTAAAACAATGCATGTTCATGGCTCCGACAAAGACACATGATGCGTCTGCTGCACAGAGCTTTCAACCTTTATCTCTGTATAGGAATAAGGCATCCTTTCCTTAATATAAGGATCACCTTTTATACTTTTTTTTTTTTTTTAGACAGGGTCTCGCTTTGTAGTTCACGCTGGTCCTGAGCTCACTGTGTAGCCCAGGCAAGCCTCGAACTCAGCAATCCTCTTGCCTCTGCCTCCTGAGTGCTGGGATTACAGGCATGAGCCACCACACCCGGCTGACTTCTAGAATTATACCACAATGGAAAGTTAATCTTTCAGTGCAGACAAAAATATTTAAGTTAGAAACTATAAAACAAAACACTATAAATGAATTTCAGTAATATTTGATTATTCGATATAGAGTAGGACCTTTTCTCCTGAAACACTTTTCTTAAACATTTAGTATGTCTAGGAAGGATGAAATTGAGTCATTTTTAGGGAAACGAATACATTTTGAGAGCATAATTTTATCTGAATTAAATTGGACACACATATTTAAAGATTGTAGAGGTGTAGTGCAGGGCGTGGTGGCTCAAGCCTGTAAACCCAGCACTCGGGAGGCAGAGGCAGGAGGATTGCTGAGTTCGAGGCTTGCCTGGGCTACATAGTGAGCTCAGGGCCAGCCTGAACTACAAACAAGAGCCTATCTCAAAAAAAAAAGAACGTAGAGGTGACAATGGCTGTCCGAGAAATTGTCACAGGCCACCTGAACATTGTCATGTCCTTATGAATGAGATCAGAGATTGGAACCTGTTTACTATTTGAAAGAAATCCGAGAAAGCATTTGTTGCATGTCAGCCTATGTCCAGCAGAGGGCGCAGCTTCTTAACACAAACTCTTCCTTGGAGATCAGCAGGGTTAGGCTCATCATTTCACTGTAACTTCAGCAGTTCTTCTTGTAAACCACCCAGATTTTGCTGAAGCGACGTCCTCACGATGAACACTTGTTCCGGCTTAGTGACTGTGCTATTCTTAATAGTTGGTAAGTATGATGCCTTTCCCATGTAGACTTCTTTCGATGGTGCCCCCAAGTCTTTCAATTTTCCTTCAGAGCTTACCCCGAAAATAGCTCACACCTATTTTTCTCCCCAGGGAGAATACGTGGACAGTCAGTGACACAGACGGGAGGCCAAGTGACCCTGTCAGAACGGGCTGTCCTGAGAATAAACTGCACTTACACAGCCTCAGGGTACCCTGCTCTTTTCTGGTACGTCCAGTACCCTGGAGAAGGTCCACAGCTCCTCCTGAGAGCCGTGTCAGAGAAGGAGAAGGCACGAAGCAAAGGCTTTGAAGCCACCTACGATAAAGCAAGCAGCTCCTTCCACCTGAAGAAAGCGTCGGTGCAAGTGCCAGACTCGGCCGTGTACTACTGTGCTGTGGGTGACACAGTGGCAGGAACTGCAGGGGGAGCTGAGCACAAACTCTGAGCGTGAAAAGAAGCCCGGTGCTGGTGTCAGCCTGCGGGACCCCTGTGGTTCAGCACAGTGTGTGCTGTGTGGTTAGGAAAACTCCTACACATGCCTCCAGCTGAACAAAAGGTGGGCATCTTCCATGTCGGCTTTCACCTGTGTAGTGGAAAGCAGAGTTTTACAGGATAGTCTTTCCTGCAGGGCTAAAGTGGTGTTAGATAAGAGCCATGAAGGCTGTGTCATAGGCTTCGTAGTTACATTTAACAGGCCAAGTCCCACCCTCATGAGTGGGTCACAGTGGTGAGAACTGATGTGTTATTACTAGGAAGCCCAATGTGACATCTTAATATTGTCTCCCTAACGGAATGTGGGAGAACAGGTGCTGGGAGCTACAGCTTCCCCAAAGCCTAGATTCTTGTTGAGATACGAAGAGAGGAAAACAAGACCAACGTACTGTGAGTTTTAAGAAGGGTGCACGTATTTGATAGAGGATTGTGTTATGGAGAAAAACGGTTCCATTTTGGAGAAAATATTAGGTAGACATGGGTGATACTGAGAAGAAAAGAGCGGCTGGGTGTCGCGACACACACCAAGGCTGAAGCAGGAGGACAGTCATGAGTTTGAGGCCAGCCTGGGTTACATGGTGAGTTCAAGGCCAGCCTGGTATAAGTAACCTACCTTATCTTGTCTTCACCCACCCAAATAAAGATGGAATCCAAAGCACAGTTGAAGAAATTACTCTAAATAATTATAACTAACCTGAATGTACTAGGTTAATTCCATAGATCATGAGATTTTCTGCCACCAACTCAATTGAGTTGTGTGTAGTCTCAGTGAAAAGTTCAGGGCATGTTTTCTTTTATCTGTTTAAAACCCTTAAAAAGACAGTAAATACAGTGAAAGGAGCATGATCCCACAGAGCACAGCAAAGAGGTGATAATGTGAGATCCATGCAATGGTGGAGGTTGACATGGAGGAATGAACACTGACCTATGCAGACCAGAAAGCTCACAAGCAGACAAGTCCCGATGGAACGTGAGGGGGAGGAGAGAAATGACTGCGGGGCAGCCCCTGTGTGCGGTGTCCTTGTGGGAAGGTGTGGGAATCACATCACAACTTCTCCCATCATCAAAAAAGTGGTGCTTTGTGTCTGTGTGTCTGTTTGTTTTTTGAGAGTATTTGGAAGAAAAGAACGGACCATGAGAGTCTAGATAGAGAATATAGCACAGATCAAGTGTTCTGTCTTGCACAGAATCCAAAGCAAATAGTGATTGCTTGTGAAGCGCAGCAGACAATTTGAAATTGCTTTGCTGAACTGAGTAAGAAATTAACAACAGTAAATAAACACAGAGTAGAATAGCCAATTACTCAATATAGGAAAATTAAATCTTACTCTTAAGGAAACATACTCACAGCCGTATGAGTAATCATCAGCCTTTAAACAACTGTACCAAAGAGAGGTTTCAAAAACTGGTTCGTAAACAGTGGTGATTTTCTGTAATTGTTTCCTTCATACTTCTCATTCTTATGGACCCTTTTCGATTATTTAGTTCCACTTCCTCTTTCTATAAAAATAAATCACTTAATTCTGAATTAGATGTAGTTTCATTTACCATTTAAGTGTCTGTACTTTTCTGTATAACATGCTCCACTCATATTTTTGCCTATCTTTATGGCTATTCTCTCTGTTTCTCATATCTTCCTGTGTTCCATGCATTGCATATTTGCAAAATCTCACTATTTTTTGAGACATAAATTTTTGTGGAGTATTACTCTGCCATAAAGAATGAAACAATTCATTCATTTATGTGCAAATGGATACACCTGGAGGACACACTAATAAGTGAAATAGATTACAGATATGCAAATACCAGATCTTTTCTTTGATATGAGCACCTGTAAACGTAAATGAGTTCTAGAATGTATGATAGTTTATGTAAAATAGGCAATTTCCAAAGGGAATTTGGTGTGGAAATGTAATGAGGGGGAAGGAATAAATATAATTTCAAAAGAAAATTAAAGAGCATGTATATAAGAGGTGGGTGGGTAGGGATGTGGGTAAAAATGAGAATTAACTTGTGTCATATACTGGTACAAATTCCCCAATGTTGTGCATGATTGTGAGCTGTATATAAAATGTACCAATAAAGAATTCAATTAAAAAAATAAAAAATGTATAAATTTTTAGAGTAGGTTCAGGTTATAGAAAATTGAGAGGATGGTACAGAAGTTTTTCACATAAACCCAAGTAAGCAACCCTGCCCCTTCCCCAGTAGCCCCACTAGCAACATTTTCATCCAGAGTGAGGGAACTTTCATGGTGAACTTTCATGCACACATCATAGTCATCGCAAGTCCAGTGTTCACATAGTGATTAGTGATCACTTTCGGTGTTTCATACCATATGGATTTTGACAAAGTTTCATGGCATGTGTCACCCAATAGAGGGTCATACAGAGCGTCATACAATTCACTCTTCAATCCTTTGTGTTTTTCATATTCCCAACCCCAAACCTGGCTACCAGTGACCTTTTTAACTTCTTAAGTTTGCCTTTTCTAAATTGTCTTTAGTTGGAATCATAAACTACATGGTCTTTTGGACTAACTTCTTTCTCTTAGTAATATGCATGTAACTTTTCAGGATGCTTTCATGGATGTTTTACAGGATGGTTTCATGCTTGTAACTTTTCAAGATGTTTTCATTTCATGGCTCATTTCAATTGATTGCCAAATAATATTCCTTTTGGTAGATAACCAGAACTTATTCATTTCTTTCAGGTTTTGGCAGCTATCAATAGAGATGCTGTCACCATCTCTGGGCAGGTTTTTATGTGGACATGTGTTTTCCATTACTTTGGACTGACATTAAGGAGTGTGATTGTTTCTTTATGTACAAAGAGTCAATAGGAAACATCTAAACTGCTTCAGAAGTGTTGTGTCCTCTGAATTCCCACAGGAATGAATTAGTGTCTGATGTTCCATACCCTCACCAGCATTTTCTGCTGTCATGTTCTCTGTGTTAGCCTTGTAACTGGTATGATAATGGAATCTCTTAATTTGGCTTTCCCTTCATCACGTATGATGTGAAACATATTTTCATAATGTTATTTGCCAGAAGTACATATCTTTATGAAGTTCTTCAAAGCATTTCACTCATCTTTTTTGGTTTGTATGTTTCCTTACTGCCAATTTTAAGATTTGTGTTTTAGATTTGTGTTTAAGATTTGTTCAGTCTGCTGCTCCCTGAGCTCCAAAGCTCAATGCTGACTGCCCTTCTCTGCTTTGTTAACTCCAACTGTCGGGAGTAGAAAAGTGAGCAGGGGAACAGCTGGCTGTGAGCCACACTTTTTCTCATCTGTAGACCTGTGGTCTTTGTATTGAAGAGCTCACTTCCGGTTTAGAGGAGCAGCATAAAAACCCAGCAGGAGCTTACTGCATGGCCAGGCATTCAAAGACCTGAGGCTGAGGCAGAAGCACAGACTGGAGCTCAGGACAGCGACATGCGGAGCTCCAGCCTCCTGTGGGTGTCTGTGGCCTTCCTCTGCTTGGGTAGGAGTGCTCCACACGCAGTCAGTCAGGAAGGTTAAGGATAAAGGATGCTCACTGGCCAACGATTATTTGCGCTGGAGGAAACAGGGATGGGAGTGAGAAACAAACTGACTTTAGTTTGGTTTTACTTAGGATCTTAAATTAACCTACTTTTAATGGTGTTTAATTCACTATAGAAGATGATCAGACCCATTTTGTGATTGTTTCTACAGGATCCACTGTGGCCCAGAAAGTGACTCAAATTCAGTCAGCCATTTCGAAGCCAGTGGGAGAAGCAGTCACCCTCGATTGCTCCTATGAGACAAATCTAAATGCATACACTCTTTATTGGTACAAACAACTTCCCAGTGGAGAGATGATTTTCCTTATTCAGCAAAGTTCTTCTGATCGGAGTGCACGGAGTGGTCGCTACTCTCTCAGCTTCCAGAAAGAGGCTAAATCCATCAGCCTCACCATCTTACCTTTACAGATGGGAGATTCTGCGAAGTACTTCTGTGCTTTTAGGGAACTCACAGTGTTTGAAGTGATAGTAAGAGCTGAACAAAAACTCAGGAGCTCCACGAGAGCTGGGCCCTGTTGCGGGAGCCCAGCTGAGACTCACACCTGGAGACCCAGAGGAGAAGGGAGCACTGCGGTTGCCTCATCTGTGGTCTGGACCAGGAGATTAAATTCTCAGTAAAACCTACTTCTGTCTCATTTGAAAACTCATGCAACTTCTTCATTTTTTTTTAAATTTCATGCTGAGGTGAATTGCTCATCTGTCACTTTTTTGTTTTATGAAAAATAAAGTTTTATAACATAAATAAATTTATGGTCAAACATAAATGAGTAACAATGATTAATACACAGTATTAATACCAAATAATACGATTTTTCTTGCATTTTTGATCCCAAAGGAAATCATAAACAATGTGTATAAAAGCCCACTGAAGTAAAATTGCCATAGAAAGATTTAATGAGTCGCTTCCACTTGAAGGTGCTCACAGCCCAATTCTAAATTTAGTTCTCCAGAATTGTTGGGAATGTTTTCTGCTTAGCCAATTTCCACTTAGAATTTGTGTTGCTTAGGAAGGAAGAAAAAGTACCAGCAAGTCTCATGTAGAGTAGGAGGATGATTATAAGGATTAGGCCTCAGGAATGCGTTGGAGCTTGAAGAGGAATCTCCGCAAACCACTGTCTTCCCATCGATACTGAGCCTGAATTGATTGAAATTCCACTAGACTCAGATATGGGAAGGGAAGCTGGGTGGGGGTGAGGATGTGGGAGAAATGTGACCCGTGAGGACATAGCTGGACCCATGAACACATACTAAGGACATACTAAAACGTATCTGCCCCTCCACTCCTTCAGTGTCATTTGCTAGATGACCTTCAAAAGATGCAATGACGTAGCCAATGTGCTACATATACAGTTGGCCCAAGCCACAGATAAGCTGCTTCAGGATATGTTGTGGGAGGCGGAGGAGTTGTGTGAACTGGTGTAGAGCTGGCGAGTGAGGCAAAACATGGGGCGGGGGGGGACTTTTTTTTTGTGGACAACCCCAAACCAGGAACACACAAGGAATGAAATTCTGGGAGATACAGTATCAGAGTTGGGACCGTACAAAGCTGCCACAGTAGTCTCTTCCCAAACATGACAAAAACCTCCTTTAGCCACTTTTAGAGGAGATAGAACAATTATGCTTCCTGCTTATGTGACACAAGTATTTCTCAGTCTACCAAAAATATGAAACCCAGTTCCCCAAAGAGTATGCAAAGTTTTCTTTTTGAATTCAGCAATCCTCCTGCCTCTGCCTCCCGAGTGCTGGGATTACAGGCATGAGCCACCACACCCAGCACTGTGGTACATGGTATTGATTGCTGGTGGCCGTGAGTCACCACGCCCAGCATTGTATGTGGTTACCGGGGATCAAACTCAGGACTCTGTGCTTGCAAGGCAGGCGTTGGAACCACTGAGCTAAATCTCTGGCCCCCTGCAAAGGTTTTTTTTTTTTTAAAGGCATCCAGAGGTGACAGGCATCCTTTTCTAGCTGAGATGCACTTTCCTATTGATATCTTCTCATTTAATTACAGTACTGAGATGCAAGATTCTCTCTCTTGAGCACATCTTATGCCAGGACGTGAAGATAAATGGGAGGAGAGCAAACCATTGTTACTATATATAACAAAAAAACCTTTTTATAAAATGAAAATGCAAAGTTCATAACTATTAATTGTCTTTGTCTGCACAAATAGTCACAAAATTGTAGCTGGTTTTTATAAATAACTTTACCATCATCTCTACCAACCTAACTGGTGTACCTGACATTCTATAAAATGAGCTCCTCAGTTTAGAACAATGCTGTACAGAATATCGTGAATTAGCTCAAGTAATGCTCTCAGACCTCCACACTGTTTTGTCGGGAGATTTACATGCAGGAAACTGAAAGCAAGTCCATATTTGAGTACTGTAAGTAGAAAAAATTCATACTCTATTATCTGAGAAACAACATTAAAAATTATGCCTGACTTTTCATGAAGTGCCAATGGGGTCCACTGCAAAAAGCATTTTAAAAGTGCATAACACAAAACCCTCTTAAGTTAACTTCCTACCAATATAGAATTTATGTTAAATTGATCTCATCAAAAGCTCTCTCTTAAGCCAAGCACATTGACTCATGCTACAGTTTCAGCTATTGAAAATCTCTGCTTCCTGCTTATGTTAGGAAGTTAAGGCTGAAGAACTGCAATAGGAAACTTAGCTAGATTCACATAAAAAACAAAATGCACACACACACACACACACACACACTTGATGATGTGGAAACAGCATTCAGAGTCAATAAAAGTATACTTTTAATTCGTCTTTTTTTTTTCATTACTGTCATTTGAAGCTATGCAGTTTCACTGTATTTTCCAACATGTTCCTAAGCTTAAGAAATCCTCCGGCCTCAGTTTCCCAAGTAGGTGAGGCTACAGCCAGGTCTGAAACTTTGGACTATGCAGTGCAAATTTCTGAACAAAGACTGAAATGCAAAATACATCAAACCTTCACAAAATCAATAAGAAACCACCAGTTTAAATGAGGAAAACTTAGCCGGGCGTCATCCCAGCACTCGGGAGGCAGAGACAGGAGGATTGCTGAGTTCAAGGCTTGCCTGGACTACATAGTGAGCTCAGAGCCAGCCTGAACTACAAAGCAAGACCCTGTCTCAAAAAAAAAAAAAAACCACTAAATGAGGAAAACTTAGCTGCTTGAGATATAGATAATATATATGCATGGAAAAAAGGATTACTATCATTGCACATTTGGGAAATGAAAATAGAAACACCATGTTCCATCTTTATTTTTTTAGCACCCAAGTGAGATAATGTATTCAGGAAGAAATGAACACAAAAGGATCAGAAATTAGTGTTTACCTCTAGGGAGGGGAATAACTTAGTTTTCCAGAAGTTTCTCTCTGTAATCCACATGGAGAGAAAAAAAAAAAAATCCCGTAATGAGCCACAGGCCTAGACACTGAAGGAAAGAAATGTTTTACCAAGGAAATTAAAGTTGATTTTGAGATTGCTACACATGGGATATAATGATACATATTTTTTCAGAATCATTATTTAACTTAAACATCAAGTTCATATGAAACAGATTTTATTATTTCTATTTTTATGTTTAGAAAATGAGACACAACTTTCAATAATTTTGGAGAGTGTCTTTGTCATTACTGTTGGGCAGGTTGTAACATTTGGGAGGCTCCTAAGGACCAGAGTTTGGCTATGGGAAAACAATGGGCAGAGAGCAAGTGACTGCTGTTGCAGGGATGGTGACACAACTGAAGCTGGATCCCAAAAGGAAGAGACAAAGTTGCCCAACCTACTGATCAATAGATTAAAATCAGCTAAGCAGTTGCCATTGAAAACTTATCTCTCCAGTAGTGTGATAGCAGTGCCTTACCCATCTCTCTTACAGCCAGGTGGTGGGCAGTGTAAGGGGCTGGAGGAGATGATACCCCTGAACCTCTTCCTTTTTCACTTCTATATGATGTTAGAGTTCCCTGAGGTCAGTCATTTTCCTCCACTGCGCTTGTTCTGATCTGAAGACTGCTGCCCACAAAACCAGCAAAAATGACCTTGGAGGAGCAATGGAAGACCCTGGGCCTGGAGGCCTAGTGTGACATTAGGACCTTTGTCCTTGATTTTTCTTATCTGCCTGCAAGGCTTTCCCCAGATATTTGCATGCTTTTCCAAATACTATTGCTCTTTATGTCTTTACATGAATATCACCACATTATGAAACCTGTGCCTAAATGTATTTTCCTTCCTCGAAATCAAGCTGCAGCAAACTCCATGTGTCCAGAATTTTAGCAGCTATTGTCTGAAATGCTGCCCCCTGGTGTCCTGCTAGAATATTTGATGACAATCCCGGGTCTCTCCTTGCTGTCCTCTAGGGGTCAGGAGTTACATTGTGTCTAAACCTAAATGAAACAGGAGCTACCATCGCTGAACCAAATTAGGTGAATTTACCAGAGAAGTAAGGGCACAAGGGAGGATTCAGGAGGAATGGCTGTTGTGGATCTATTGCTCTTCCAGATATAAGAGGGACTGACTTGGGAATGAAAAATAAAAGACATAAGGTGATTTTGGCTGCAAAATACTCCCTGGAAATAAAGTGTGGTATTGTTGACCATGTTGGTAGGCTTTTCTGTTCTGAATAACTCTGTGGCTAGTTTTCTGTTCTTCACTATAAAAAAAATCTGAGGAGAGAGAGCAAGAGTATATATGTAAATACATATATATATGTTGCACTGTAAGCCTGAGTATTTGGTAGACAGCCTACACTAAGATTTCAGGTTGTGTTTCTCAACCACACAATATTTGAAAGGTCAAGTGACTTTGACTGAATCTCTGACACAGGAGTTATTCTTCTAGATAATTTGGATAGCTATTCTCACTTTTTATTGGAATTCTTTAAGTTGACACCTTCTTTATTGAGAGAGTTTATACAGCAAAGATCTCCATACTATAAACTGCAGATAGAATTTTAGACCTACCACTTTTTTTTTCTTTTTTTCTTTTTTTTTTTTGCTTTTTGGAGACAGGGTCTCACTTTGTAGTTCAGGCTGGCCCTGAGCTCACTATGGTGCCCAGGCAAGCCGCCGCGAACTCAGCAATCCTCCTGTCTCTGCCTCCCGAGTGCTGGGATTACAGGCGTGAGCCACCATGCCCGGCATTGTGGTATTCGGTGTTGATTGTTGGTGGGCGTGTCTCCACGCCCAGCATTATATGTGGTTACCGGGGATCGAACTCAGGACCTTGCGCTAGCGAGGCAGGCGCCAGAACCTCTGAGCTAACCCTCCGGCCCAAGACCTACCACTTATTAACTAAGTAATATTGAGCAGATAATTTAATAATTTTAAGCTTGTTTTCTTTATTCCCTTTTGTGGATATTAATAATATCTATGATATTGGGTATTATAAATAGTAAATTAGAAAGGCCAATGTCAAGACCAGCGCCAAGAGAAGGATAGAATGAGTAAACTAAAGGAAATTGAATTTTTGTGGCATTAAATAATTTGCCTAGTATCACAGTAAAAAATTCTATCAGAAAACTGAGTTTAGTCTTATTGACTGAAATCCATGTGTAGTCTGATATACTAATCGGTTTTTAATAATCCATTTAATAAAATTTCCACAAGGAGAATTTGAATTACTAAAACTAACAATACAAATAATATTCTTTTGATTACATAAGATATGTTAGACACAGACACTTAAATTCTAGGAAGATAAAAAGAAAAATAGGGCTGGAGATTTAGCTCAGTGGTTCTGGGACCTGCCTAGCAAGGGCAAGGTCCGTGGTTTGAATCCTGGTAACCACATACAAAAATAACAGGCATGGCCACTCATGCCCACTAGCAATCAGTACCACATACCACAGTGCCAGGCATGGTGGCTCATGCCTGTAATCCCAGCACTCAGGAGACAGAAGCAGGAAGATTGCTGAATTCGAGGGTTGCCTGCACTACATTGTGATCTCAGGGACAGCCTGAACTACAAAACAAAAGCCTGTCTCAAAAATATTAATAATAGCAATAATAATATTTTTCATTCATATTTTAAGAAAAGTGTCAAAATTTGTTATACATTTCTGTTACATGTCTACTTGATTACATGACTAAAACACAGTTTGCAGAGATGTGAGTATACTATATAGTTTTTTATCTAATCTTCCTTTTTAAATTCTATGTATTGTTTGCATTCCTTGCAGTCAGTCATTTTGCTTTCCTGTGCGAGCTCTGATCTGAATATTGCTGCCCAGGAAAAAACCAGCACAAATGACCTTGGAGGAGCAATGGAGGGTCCTGGGCCTGGAGGCCCCACATTTCTAGGCTGAGAACAGTGCAAACTCATTGAAGGTGGGGGCATATACATTTTTAATCTCATGTTTATTTGCTAACTTGAAAGTAATATGCTAATAACAGTATAACTTATAAATAACACTAATAGATACTGTACTAAGATCTTTTTTAAAAAGCTATGAAATGATACTTTTGTATATTTAGAAAAATTTCAATTTCCATTTTAAGAAAAAAAACGTGTTATCTAAGGTAATTTCAACAAGTGACCAATTAGTACCCCATTGTGTTTCTCCTTAGGGGCCCCCTAAAGCCAAAAGCGTTGAGATCTGTGTAAGGCAGCATTGGCTAAAACATTTATTTTTATCTTAAAGAGACATTGGTAGAATGGTAACATTTATTAGGTTCCAGATTAATGAAAGTGGCTTTTTCATTTTTAATATGATATCGCTTTTGCTTTAGCATATAAACTATCCATTATACTGAGGAAAATACTGTTTTCCCTTGCTTTACACATTGTTATATGATTGCACATGTACTCTAAGACATCTGTTAGCATTATCTCCACGTTGAAAAAAAGAACAGTTTAGGGTGATGAGTGATGAAAGGGCCAGTATTATGTCAATGGGGATTTTGGTCTATAGTTAGTATTTTCTTACTCTTACTACCTCATATATACATGAAATTTTCCTAAAATTAAACCTAGTAAAAACCCATAAAAGTCATGCTAAATATTTCCCATTATGCACTGCAACCATATAGTGTCTTAGTTACACTTCTGCTGCTGAGACAAATACCCAACACCCAAAGTTAGAAGCTGTATTTCATCTCAGTTTGTAGAGGTTTCAGTCCATAGCTAGCTGACTCCAAGACAGGGCGGTCTGGCAGAAGGTCATCTTAAAGGAGAGACAGTTTATGGAAAATCACAGAGGAGACAGTGAAGCAGCAAGCAGCAGCTGCAGCATGCCTGCTTCTTTCTGTCCTTTTATATTCCATCCAGGCTACAAGTCTATATAGATTTGTGCTGCCCATACACAGTGTGGGGTTTCTGTTATCCACTCCTTTAATCCCAGTATCCCACCCTTAATCCATAGTCATACCCTACAATCCAATCACTCAATTCCGTATGGTCTATGAGCACATAAGGCTTTGGAGGGAATATCAAGTACAATCCTTCATATGTGCCTTGACATAAAACATACCATTAAATATTTAAACATTATTTTAAAACCAAAATTGGCTGGGTTGGTGAAGAATCCACATTCACAGGTTTTTGTTCAGCTATCCCACGTATAGTATTTCTCCTCCTCTCAGACCACAGGCAGTTTTCATTCCTGATTCCTACACTTTGATTTTATTATAGCTATATGTAAACTATGACCTACTGTCTTTTCCCATTTTATGTATTCTTGTTCTCCATTCCAGGTGAAATGCTCATAAATTTTATGATTTCTTTCTGAACTCAAGTATAGAAATCACATAAATATCTCAAAATGGTAATTGCCAGTCTATTTTACAACTGAATTTCTATATAACGGTGTTTTCTAAATGTTTTTGAGGTTTATTCCTGGATATTGAAACCCAGGCCTGAAGCCATGGGCAGTAACACTGAGCCTCGTCTCTGCCCCTAACAATGATTATTTTTTAAAATTTTCAATTCAGACATTTGAATTTCTGACTGTTTCCTCCTTCCGGAAAACTGAAGCTGGTGTGTGAGAACTGAGAAGTCTGCTGCTCTGCAGTGGTCTGTGTTCACGGTTTCCATCCACTAGGGGGCACTGCAGTGATTACTGTGTATTCTCACCTGGCAATTGTGGATGAGTTTCCTGTTAAACTGAACCATGCTCAGATGTAACTTGTGCTCAATCTAGGGAACCTACTACTGTAAGATAAATCTGGGCACAAGACTTGACAGCCTCTGAGCCTGGAGAAAGGCGTCGAGGCTCGGGGACGGGAGCCATGGAGAGGAAACTGGGAGCCCTGCTGGGGCTTCTGTGGGTGCAAGTTTGCTGTGAGTGGAGGGCCCCCACCTGGGTCAGGGGCTGCAGGCCTGACAGGGGGAGGCAGGGAAGGCACGAAGGACAGAGCCCCTGAGCTGTGTTCTGTCCTCATGAGGGTCTCTGGGATATTGTCCAGGTTTGGGAGCTGCCAACATGTGTGTCTGCGTCTCTCTTTCCACGCAGGGGTGCGAGGGCTGCAGGTGGAGCAGAGCCCTTCAGCCACGAGTCTGCAGGAGGGAACCAACGTTAAACTGAGCTGCAATTTTTCTACCACCGTGAGGAATGTGCAGTGGTTCAGGCAAAATCCCGGAGGCGGCCTGGTCAGTCTGTTCTTCGTGGCTTCTGGGACAAAGCGGAATGGACGGCTCGAGTCAACATTTAATTCCCAAGAGAGATATAGCACCCTGCAGGTGACAGCCTCGGAGCTGAGAGACTCAGGCTCCTACTTCTGCGCAGGAGAAGCACAGTGCTCCCGGCTCACCTGCAGCCTGGCCCCAAACTGCAGCTGGGCTGCGCCACGGCCCCTGCCTCGGGGACTCTCTGCAGGGCGCGCAGCTTTGGGTTTCCTGATTCACACTGTGCCTCTTTTCCTTGTGCTAACATCAGACGGTTCAGTGGAGTCACCTTGTATGCTTTGCACATTTTGTTTTCCAACAATTATTTTGCAGGGTAAAAGCGCCACTGATATAGATGGCAGGGCCCAAAGCACTGGTGAAAAATTTTCCTCGGG
>PVIC010045223.1:0-14688 GCA_004025085.1 Thryonomys swinderianus
ATGCCCACCAACAATCAACACCGCATACCACAATGCCGGACGTGGTGGCTCACGCCTGTCATCCCAGCACTCGGGAGGCTGAGACAGGAGGATTGCTGAGTTCGCGGCGGCTTGCCTGGGCACCATAGTGAGCTCAGGGCCAGCCTGAACTACAAAGCGAGACCCTGTCTCCAAAAGCAAAAAAAAAAAAAAAAAAAGAGGGGCAAGACAAGAGATATATGACCACCAAGAATCCCTTGTTATCCTTCTATACCCAAAGCCACCTGCCTCCCCACCCTGTTTCCCAGTACAAGGCCACCATTAATCTCTCCTCCACTTCGATACCTTTGTCATTTCAGGAATGTTGTATAAATGGAATCACATAGTCTGTAACCTTGTGGAACAGACTTTTTCCCGCTTACTGTAATCCCTTGTCTTCCATCCAAGTGGTTATGAGTATCAATAGCTTGTTCCTTTTTATTGCCAACTAAGAACTCACAGTACGATGTCTCACAGTTGTTTAATCATTTGCCTGTTAAAGGACATTTGGATTGTCTTCAATTATTGGTTTTTATGAATAAAGCTGTTATGAACATTCATGCAAAAGCTTTTGTATGAACATAAGATTTCATGTCTCTGGGACAGATTCTCAGGAGTGCAATTGCTGGGTCGTATGGTAAGTATATGTTTAACTTTGTAAGAAACTGACTGCTGTCCTCTTTTTGAGAGTGTCTGTATCATTTTACATGGAGCCATCTCCATTCTCCACATCCACACAGGCATTGGTGCTGTCAATAGTTTTTTGTTTGTCTGTTTTGGTTTTTGGTTTTTGCCCTGCCAATAGATATGTAGCAGTATCTTATTATGATTTAATTCGCATTTCCACAATAGCTAGTGATGCAGAACATTTTTTTACATGGCGCTCACTGACTTTTTTTTTTTTTTTTTGAGACAGGGTCTCACTTTGTAGTTCAGACTGGCCCTGAGCTCACTATGTAGCACAGGCAAGCCTCAAACTCAGCAATCCTCCTGCCTCTGCCTCCCTGAGTGCTGGGATGACAGGTGTGAGCCACCACACTCAGCCCTGTGATATGTGGTTACCGGGGATTGAACTAGGGATCTTGAGCTTGCAAGGCAGGCAACAGAATCACTGAGCTAAATCCCCGGCCCTCACTGACTTTTTTTTTCTTATTTGAAATTTAATTAAATGCTTCAGAAGTACATGGTTTTTGTTTGTTTGTTTTTTAATTGAATTCTTTATTGGTACATTTTATATACAGTTCACAATCACACTCAGCATTAGGGAATTTGTACCAGTATATGACAGAAGTTAGTTCTCATTTTTACCCATATCCCTACCCACCCACAACCCCCCACCCCTTATGTACATGCTATTTCTTTTTCTTTCTGAATCATATTTATTCTTTCCCCTTATTATGTTCCCCCACCACATTCCCTCTGATTATTTCCTATTTTACAAATCTATCATACATTCTAGAACTCATTTATATCTACAGGTTCTCACTGACTTTTATAAAACGATCTCAAGAAAGTTTTCTCACCTGATAAGGGAGATAAAAAGAGGCCAGCAGCATCTTCCACAGAGATGCTGTGAAAGATTTCGTGAAGAACCTAGCAATAAGTATTTAAGAAACACTGTTACTTATTCTTGTAAGAAATATTAACTTATTCTTCCAGAAACAGAGTTTACAAAGTCTGAAAGAACCTCCACAAGCAGATTATTCCTGAGAGTGTCCTCCTAGCTCTTACTTTATCCCTCTACAAAATGGGAAGAAAATCATTACTTACCTTACAAGGTTGTCGTGACCCTTAAACATAAAAATGCAAAGTCGGCATTTCTTATGTTTTTAATTTAATACAGCACCCAGTGAGGATATGATTCCACCCTAACCCCAGATATCTGGTGCATCAGAGCCCCCCAGGCAAGCTTGTCTCCCCAGCTGACCTTTCATGCCTTTCTCAGTCTCCAAGGTCACTTGCTGAGTCCAGCCTAAGAAACCCCGGACACAAACTTTCCCTTTGTGGGTTGTGACTTTACAGAGGCTGTCCACTGTTCCCAGGGAAAAAACAAAGGATTTGGTTAGGGAGCTGAGTGAGCTCACATTTATCTAAGAAGCTTCCAAATGAAAACTAGCATTTGTACTTATTGCATTTCACCTCCAAATTTGATTACATTTCTCTCCCGCTGTAAATCTGCCTTCCTTTCTGCCAACTTATTATTAAAGCTAGGACGGAATTGGTGGAGTGATACGTAAAATTTCCATCTTGGCTTTGACATTCCAGGAAGTTACAAACCAATTACAGCTGCTGAGCCTCAGGCCCTGATGAATCACAGAGCACAGCAAGGGGCGGAGGAGGCCAAAGCAGGGATAGGAGGGAGTTGGTGAGTTGGGAATCAAAGGTCAATTAAAATAAAACAGTCTATTTTAATTTGACTACCTTACTTATATTCATATCTCTTTCCTACATATGAAAAAGTAAATGAAACTTGTTCATTTGTGTCAGCCTAGTATGTGTGGTTGCTAGGGCAGTGAAAGCTCTAGAAATTGTTTCAGCGTCTCCCAGATTTGAAATCTGAAATGTCCCAGGGAGAAAACATGCAGGCTGGTGACCTAACCTCGCATCAGCAGTTTTTGAGTAGCTGCCTAACAAAGAGCCACTGGCAATGGCCTTAGGGCATGTGGGTCTACTGTCACCAGCCCTGGCTTTGGGGAGCAGTGCTTCTGTTTGAGCCCTGGCTCCACCACTTAGGATGATGGAGTGAAACTGAGTTTCAAAGTTGAAAGCAACTTTTCTGCGATCACTTTTTCTCTGCCTTTATTTATGCACAAACAAATGAAGATAATAACACCCACCCATGCTGGTGATGCTGAATGTGAAATAATATACCAAGGTGTTGAGCACAGCGCCTAACTCGATTTCCTCTCTCCTTGATCAGGCATCTAGAGTCCACTGAAATGTTCTAAAATAACTGCAGTTTGACTGGATCCTAATTTAGGGTTGTGTGTCTTCTTGATGAAGGCATAGATTCTAGGACAGTTGGTTGTATTTTCCTTCATGTGGACATGTTCCTGTTCCCATTCTCTTACAGGCAATTGGTGAGTGGCTTCAGCACCATGGACAGCAGAAATGCTGCCTGCCAGGATTGTATGTTCCATCCCCTGCTCCGTGCTTTGTGGCCCTTCTCAGCAATTCATGGCTCAGAGACATCCTGTGAGCCCTGCAGTTGGTTTAGCGTGAGGCTGCAGTCTTGTAGCTCTAATCCTCATCAAGTGGGTCGTTTACTTTCAAGTTTTTAATTCTCTTCCCCAGTTTCAAGGCAAGAATTCTTCTAGAAGAAATTCCTCATCTTTTCTGGGATGCCCTTTCTAAGGTGATGCATAGAACAGTCAGGAGAAGGTGTGTCATTTTAAAGGTCAGCCTGAAGAGGTAGAAGACTCAGAAGATGGTTCACCTAAGAAATAGAGACCAGAAGCACAGCAGGGCTCAGATATGTGGGAGAGGGCTACAGCAGCAGCAATGTTTTGTGTTCCTTTTCCTTCACTCTACTGATTAGGATATGCAAAATAATTCCAGCAAAGGCAGTAGTGATTGTGGGGATTATTCTAACAAGGGGAAGGAAGTAGGAGGTAAGCCCTCACTTCATTCTTACATTGCCTCTGACACCACTAACTACTGCCACATCTGGGAAAGGCAGCACATGACTGCACCCAGGGAAAAGCCCCAAAGTAAGTCACGGGATGCCCGTGAGGAGATCTCAAGAGATGCTGTAGCCAAGGTGGGAAAGATGATGGTGTTAGCCTAGGAGGAGAAGGAAAACAAGGCAGAAACCAGGACCCATACATAAAACACTTCTGCCTGGCAACAATCAACACCTGTTAATTCATTTGCAAGGTTTGGTTCCTAGTAACACCTGAGCCTCTTGTCCCCAAGCACCAGATGTTGTCCTCAAAACCTGAATGCCAGCTTCCTGGGGAGGAGCAGAGACACCAACAAACACAGCTGGCAAAGTCCCCAAGCTGGCCCTCCTTCCTCCTCCTGGCTCTGTACCTTGCTGGTGAGGGCCAGCCCAGAAACTACTGCCCCTCTTTGCCCACACCTGCTCCCCATGCTGTAGGAGCTGCAGCTCTTCATGTTTGCTGAGGCATCCAGCCCCATTTTACTCGGCCCATTCTGAGCGGTGATCATGTGAGGCTTGTAGCCAGGAAAGGGGAAGTCAAAGGACCCTCCCATCCTCCCCCTGGATCCCTGCTTGAGTATTTGTCACCAACTGTGCTGCTCCTATGTCTAGACTGGTCACATTTCTAAAAGGTTTTTTTTTTTCTTTTCTGTCTCTCAGTGGTTTCAGAGTGTGGTTCTGGGACCAGCAGCATCACTAATGCAAACATTTAGGCTCAGACCTGCTGAAGCAGAAGCTCTGGAGATGCGGACCCACCTTCCATCCGAACAAGCCTTCAGGATGATCGAGAGCCCACTGCCGTGTGAGAAGCCTAACCGGAAGTGGATACCTGCACTGTCACCATATGGACTTGTTGAATTGCTTACCTTTGTTGGTGGATTCTTAGACTAGTTCCATTTTCTTCCCTTGCAACAGAAAGTTTGTATTGAGCACTTTTTTATACACATCCTCACGGAACCATATAAGAATATGCCCTACAGTGGGCAACATTCTTAGAAACCAACATGCCAGGACAAATCATGTACACATTCAGATGTTAACAGATATGCCAGGTGGACTTTCTAAGAGGTGGCACCAATTTGCATTCCCAGCACAGACAATGAAAGAGTGTGTGCCCACCCGTGTTGTCCTTTCCAGCTCAAGCTAAGCATTCTCAGTGTTTTCATTTCTTTCCTCCAATCTGAAAGGTGAAAATGATGCTGTGTTTTGATTTGCATTTCTTTAAGAGTGAAATTGAGCAGCTTTTCTTATGATTGTTAGCCATTCCAGCATTATACTTTTTGCTTATCTCTGCTTTCAGCGATCACATGCATGACTTGTATAATCTTATAAAAGAAATAAAGGAAGAAAAAAGTGCTGGTTTCCTTTTTTTTTTCCAAAACACCCCATGGAGGGCCGGAGATTTAGCTCAGTGGTTCCGGCGCCTGCCTCGCAAGCACAAGGTCCTGAGTTCGATCCCCGGTAACCACATACAATGCTGGGCGTGGAGATTCATGCCCACCAGCCCTCAATACCGCATACCACAGTGCTGGGCATGGTGGCTCACGCCTGTAATCCCAGCACTAGGGAGGCAGAGACGGCGGCTTGCTTGGGCTACATAGTGAGCTCAGAGCCAGCCTGAACTACAAAGCGAGACCCTGTCTCAACAAAACAAAACAAAACAAAACACCCCATGGAGGAGACAGACAGGTCTTAGGACAGAGTGTAGGGCAGCCAGTCACAGCAGTTTGGTCAGAACAGAGGGAACTTGCTTAAGTCCCAAACCAACCCCATGAGGTGGACACCTTGCTTAAGTGATTTGTTGAGGCTGATACCCAGCAAATCAGCAGCCAGTATCAGAGAAGGTTCCCAAGCCCCAGTCCCCAAGTCCAAGGTTCCCTCTTGTCCCCCAAGACTCTTTCACAGAGAAACAGAAATGGACCAAATTGCTGGGCACCATGGCTGTATCTCCCCAGATCAGACCAGATGCTCCTTTTGGTCATGCCCAGCATTTATCACAGAGTCTGCCCAAGAGCTGGCAGCTAGATTAGGACCGGAGGGGTTTTTACAGGGTGAAGAGGTGGAGAGAACCAATACTGCAGTGACCACAGAGTCACCATGTGCAGAGAAAACAACTGAGCCCGTGATGCAGACAGGTAAAAGCACTGAAGAGCCTCGTGGTGAGCTCACTTCTGCGCTATCACGCTCTCTCGAGACTTCCAAACTGTAGAGCCTTAGAACACTCTCTGCTATCATCTGTTCCTAGATGTCCCCCCGAAGCCTCACTCAATCATATGTGGCTTTTGCAGAGGGGGCTGAATCCAGTGTGTGATGCTGGAATGAAAGTTGTGTGATTACTAACTCAGGCCACTGATTGCCTTGGCATTGCCCTAAGCCTGGTAGCCTAGAGTATAAAGGGCCCTTGATTCCTTTGTTACCTTCTCTCTGCCATGGACTGTTAATCCTCTGCGATGCCCTCTGCCATGCCACCCTATGAGCCAAATAAACCTTTCCTCCCTTCACTGCAGGTGCTAGATATTTTGTCTCAGCAATGAGAGGAAAGTAAGATATTCTTTTTCTGATCCTCAGTTTTCTCATCTCTAAAATGAGACCAACAACACCTACTTCTCACCATAATTTGGAGAAGATGACCAAGAGAGTAAGTCATCCTTTTGCTCAAGGTAGGAAGAGACAGAACCTGCCCAACTTCCACAGAAGAATGAATGGCATTTGCTTCCAGACCCTGCTCCATGGTGCCCACCAGGAGTCTTCTTGGGGCCCCAGTGCAGACTTCATTCTCCTCATCAAATGCCCTGGGACAAGGAGGCAAGACTTTGTCCTAGACAGAGCCCTCCCCTTCTCAAACTGAGTGGCAATGGGGCTGTGTCTCCCCAGAGGGGCACAGTTGACAGAAGTACCATGGGGCCCAGAAGTAAACCTGACCTTCCATATCCTCTGTTCTTCAGGATGGATGTGGAGGAGGGAGGGGTCTTCCCCTGTGAACTCCCAACTCAGGTCTGTCTATTCTGCCAGCTCCTCTGAAGAGCACATCTGCTCATCCTGAATCACAGGTTGTTTGCAAAGCAGAAAGTTCCTTAAACGCTGGCCTGGGGTCTCTGAGTCACTGTGCGGGCAGAAGGGCTGCCAGGTAAGAAGGGACTTGATCGTCACAGATTTGAGAGGGCCCCAAATGAAGCTTAATTCACAAGCCAAAGATCTACCTCTAAATTCGAAAGCACCTCTGCCCTGGCCTGGCTGTGTCTGTTTACAGACCACCAGGAGCCCAGCTGTGGATGCGCCAGATGTCCTTGGGCAGAATACCAATCCTCCCGGCCGCCAGCCTCCGTTCAATTAAAAGAAGAAAAGATGACTGCTAAATGTTCAGTTTACTTCCATCCCTACAAACATCCAACCCGGGGGAGATGGTAATCTAATATATTCTGAGATGATTTAAACTCATTTAAATTTAAAAAAAAAAAAAGAATTCAGCAGCATCGAGCTGCAGAGAGAATGAGGATTTAATGACTCCACAGAACAAACCAAACATGTCTGAAAAGAGGAAACCTGACCAGGGACAAGCAGCTGCACAAAGAGGACATAAACCCCCAGCACCGACCACATCCTTGCACAGGGTGCACATTCTTGCATGTGTTGTCAGTGTTAAACCCAAATACATGATCCTGGAGAAGGACAAACAACCAAGTGATGATGAAAAGCAGGCTCGTGAACCTGAGGGCTGGCCCCCCGCTGCACACCTGTACCTGAGGCACAGGCTCCTCACCCCCACTTCTGCAGGACACCTTCTTCTCAGCCAGGAAACTACCCAGAGACAGCCCCTCGGCAGACCTGGTGGACACTCAGACACACAGACTCTCAGCCACCACGTGGCTGCATGTGTACTCGTGGCCAGATGCCCCATCTCCATCCGGACTGGGAAGTTCTGCAGCGCTGGTGATGTCAGCTCTCCCCTCAGAAAGTGACCATCTCCAGTGGTCTTGCATGCTCAGGCCACACTGGCTCGTGCACAAGTGTGCTCTTCCTGAGGGTTTAGGACCCATGGACTCCTGGGGTCCTAGGCTGCTCATCATGTAGGCTGGTGCCCAGTACCTATGCCAGGCCAAGGATTCAGGGAAGATCATGCTCACCTCTGTCCTCTGTGAGGCCTACTTGCTCTATTCCCCAAAAGAAAGGATCATAAACACAGGAGGAACCAGGACAGACTGGAAGCCACCAGAGGGTCAGTGTGCAGCATCTCAAGTCTATTTCAAGAAAGTGGATGCTGCTGGAGGCTTAGATGACAGGTGCAGCTAGAAATGGAATCTTCTAATATCCTCTCCCCTTGTTAAAATGCTCCCCACTATCAAATGTTCTGAGTACTCCCTCCACTGGTGCAAAATAAAACAGCAAAATCTGTTGGCATCTTGCTCCTGTTCTCCTTTGTCTCTACTTTAGGTCAGATCTGGCCAGTCCTTATCACTAACAGCCCCTCCAGTGGTTGCAAATGTGCAAAACTCAGTGGATCATCTTGATCTATGCCATAATGTATCTAATGGAATGTTTTCCATATGTGATGATTCTCTTGGACTTAACCATTGAAGTCTATTTTATCTTGACTTGGGCCCTCCCTGATGCCTCTTATCCTCTATTCCCTGGGATTACTGTGCCCTGTCCCCTGACCTTACAATGACTTCAGCATCCCTGCCACTTACAGGTGTAGATATCCTGAAGAGACCCTGTATTAGTCATTTTGCATTGCCAGAACAAAATACCTACCATCTACAACTTAAAGGAGGAGAGGTTCAGATTGGCTCATGGTTCAGAGGTTCAGTTCATGGTTCTGGCTCCAAGGCAGAAATATCATGGTGGAAGGGCCTGGTGGAGGAAAGCTGCTCACCCCATGGCAGCTAGGAAGCAGAGAGATACAGGAGGAGCTGAGTGTACAATCACTCTTCCCTGTCACACTGCAGACCCTGCTTCAGAACACATGAGACTCTTGGGGAGCATTCCATATCTAAACCACCACAGACCCCATGCTACTGCAAAGGAGAATTTTATAGTAGTCATTTGAGTAACATGAGTTTACAGTGTTTCTAGTTATATCACCAGACAATCTATACAACAAAAGAAGTAGTTGGATCTAGGGTGTGTGCATATGGATTATGGGTGTGTGACAACTAAATCAGTCCACTGATTAGCACTGCTCTGGGTGTGACGACAGGGAGGCCCACCCTGGGTGTGGGTAGCACCATCCAATAGTCTAGATGAGATAAAAGGGAAAAGAGGTCTCATTCATTGGTCACTGCTTTCTATCTGCCACATCATGGACTATTTCTCCTCAGCAAAGCCCCTCCACCATGCCGCCCTGCCTTGAAGCCAGCTGACTATGAACTGAAACCTCTCCAGACTGTAAGCTAAAATAATCCTGTCTTACTTTAACCTGTGGGTGTTGGTATTTTGTCTCACCAGTGGGAAAGGTAACTAAGACACAGAGGAAAGAATCCGAGCTTTCCAACAGACCCGCCTGAGTTCGAACTCTAGTTTAGCTCTTTACCACCTGTGTCACCTTAGCATCCTTAACATCTCTGAGTCTTCATTCCAACAATAGCCCACATCAGATCATCCCTACTGATCTCATTAAATTGCTGTGGGGTGCCTTATGCACTAATTCCACAAGTATTTACTGAGAACTACTCTATTCCAGGAACATTGTTGTAAATCGGAGCAAACTCCCTACTCTGTGGGGACTTACCAGTCAGGGGGTCGGTTGAGACCTGAATCTCAGTAGGCACTCAACAGTTTTCCCTTCTGCTCTCTGGGGTGTCTCTTCACTGGTTGTCAAACACTTGGCCCTGGAGCCAGACCTATCTAGCTCCTTGGTTGCCTCTGGCACAGTCTGGAAGTTTCTAGGGAAGTTCTTAAGTTTCAAAAACTTTATAAGGTGGCATTTGCTTTGGTGGATCCCAAGGGCCTCAGTCCAATGCTCTCTTAAATAGGCTGAAAGCTCCTCTGGACAGTGACCAAGAATTCATTTCTCTGAGGAAGGCTCACATGAAGAGAAGCCTGGTGCATGAGCTATCATTCCAAACTCTTCATTTCCCATCAGAGACACAATTGGTTTTCTCAGTTCATTCCCTGCTGTGCAGAAGCCCATGTGGGAAGCAACATTATAACCAAAAGATTGTTTAAAAATAAAACTGCAGCCAGGCATGGTGGCTCACGCCTATAATCCCAGCACTCGGGAGGCAGAGACAGGAGGATTGCTGAGTTCGAGGCTTGCCTGGGCTATATAGTGAGCTCAGAGCCAGCCTGAACTACAAAGCGAGACCCTGTCTCAAAAAAAAAAATAGGGTCAGAGGGTTAGCTCAGTGGTTCTGGTGCCTGCCTTGCAAGTGCAAGGTCCTGAGTTCGATCCCCGGTTACCACATAGAATGCTGGACGTGGAGACCAGCCCACCAACAATCAACGCTGCATACCACACTGCCGGATGTGGTGGCTCACGCCTGTAATCCCAGCACTCGGGAGGCAGAGACAGGAGGATTGCTGAGCTCGCGGCGGCTTGCCTGGGCACCATAGTGAGCTCAGGGCCAGCCTGAACTACAAAGCGAGACCCTGCTCAAAAAGCAAAAAATGAAAGGAAGGAAGAAAGAAAGAAAGAAAGAAAGAAAGAAAGAAAGAAAGAAAGAAAGAAAGAAAGAAAGAAAGAAAGAAAGAAAGAAAGAAAGAAAGAAAGAAAGAAAGAAAGAAAGAAAGAAAGAAAGAAAGAAAGAAAACTGCAAATGCCAGGATAATAATAATCAAATAAGAAAACTCCATGTCTCTTAATCACAATAAACACCTGTCTTCACAGGCACACACGTGCAGGTTGACACACTGTTGTCGAGAATCCCTGTTCGACTCCCTAAATCTCACAGAGGCACATAACATGCTGGTGCACATGGGTTTCTATGCAACTGAATGTGGGTGGTCACAGAGAGCGGAGTCGGCCCCGCACTATGCCCCCAGAGGGCTCCGCTGTCACCTGCGCAGACTGTGCCCACACACCCCGCGACCGCCACGAAAACATCCCCAACACAGGAGGGGCGCGGGAGGAAGAAAGGACAAGGGACTTGGGATGTGTCGTGCACATGTCCGCCCACAGGGAGCACGACCGTTACGTGCTCCAAACACGCAGCACAAGAGGGGAAGAGGCCCAAGGAATGGGGGTGGATGTCGTGGACCAGCTCCCGTGATGAGCGGAATCCTTCTGTACCGCCAACACGTACTAATAAAAAATGTCTCTAGTAGTCATTCAATAATGGTAAAAGTTTCCAGTCTTCCTGGGTTGCTTTACTAGCTGTCCAGAGCCGCATGGGCGTGGAGGGCTACACCGGCTCCAGCCGGAGTCTAGGCGGCATCACATCTTTTTACCAAAAGGCTTTGGTCCTGAATCCGAACTTTGATCTGATGATTCACTTTAAATCCATTTCCGTCGGGCTCCCCGTCCCTTGCAGCCCACCAGGACCTGATTCCCACGGAGCCGCCTCCGAACACTGTCCCAGCGGCGCCCTGATGGTTGCTCAGAGGAACCTGGAGCTCGGAGGCGGGGACAGCGCGGGGGGGGGGGGCAGGCTGGGGGCTGAGCTGGCACCTGCGCGTCCCCAGGGGCCGGTCCTGGCTGCGGGGACCCGGCGTGGGGCCCGAGGTCCCTCCGTGGTGTCTCTGGTCACGGCGAAGCAAACCCTCCCCGAAACGGTCTGGCCCCTTCCAAAGCCCCAGAGCTGCAGGACCAAGGGGGGGTTGTTCTATAATCCAGCATCTCGCATGACATCCCAGAGTTTCTTTCAAGCTGCTTCTTCCTCGCGGGCAGAATCCTCACGTCGCTTCTCAGACGTTAAAAATAAGATGAAAAGATCCCCGTTGCCCCGGTCCAAGCCGGCTTCCCAACAGGCTGCCGCCTCCCTCACCGGCTCGCTGGCCTGCAGGTGGGCGCGCCTGCCTCCGCCTTCCCGGGGCGCTGAGCCCCCTGGGCCCTGGGCTCCCTGCACCGGTCCAGCTGCTTCAGATCCTGCGCCCCAGGAAACGGCGCAAAGACAGCACACATTCGCTCTATTTATATTTTCGTTTCTATGAGATCTTTACAACGATTCCTTATTGAACCGAAGCTTACATGGCTTACGACTGATGGTAATAGAACATTTAATTGTTTGCTTGTCTAACTCTCTCAGCCCTAATTAAATATTGCTTTTCGTGGAGCAAGTAACACAGGATTTTTTTTTTCTTTCACTGAAGAGAGCAAGGGACCGAGGTAGAATTCAAATGAGCCTCGCTGCTTCCCGCCGCCTTCTTCTGGCTTCTCCAGTCCAAGCGCGGGAAGCAGAGCCCTCTGCAGGGCAGCGGTTGACGTCCAGGTAACAGCTTTCAGAGGTGACCTCATGCAGGGCCGTGGAGAGGAGGGAGGTGGGTGAAAGACAGTCGTGGAGATCACGCTGTCCTGTGGGCTTTCCTGTGGAAAGAAGGCAGGGTTCTTGGCTTTAGGAACTTCCGTGGGAGCCGGTGAGGATTGCTGTCACCTGTGAACCCCTCTCTGTAGCCCGATCTCCGCCAGCCCCAGCTCCCGGCACTGTGATCGTCTCCACCAGGTAACCCACCGGGGACCCTCTGCACTGGGCTCCTGTGTACCGCGCTCCCCGGGTCCACAGTCACGGAGACCGTGTCACAGGGCCTGGGCCTGTCCGACACCGGGATGGCTGAGATGCATCCTTCCCGGTCTGTCAGAGAGCTCTCCCCTGCACGCCTTCTCAGCAGGTCCAGACACCCCACAGTGTCACGAGATAGAGCACCCTCTCAGGACGCTTCAACTGGGGAACCTCAATCAGTGCAATCCAGCGTTCATATGTTCAGCGATTTTTCACACTGTGTGCATTTTATCTTCTTTTTTTTTTTTTTTTTTTTTTTTTTTTTTGAGACAGGGTCTTGCTTTGTAGTTCAGGCTGGCCCTGCTCCTGTCCCTGCCTCCCAAGTGCTGGGGTTACAGGCGTGAGCCACCACGCCCAGCACTGTGGTATGTGGTATTGATTGCTGGTGGGCGTGAGTCACCACACCCAGCATTGTTATGTGGTTACCGGGGATCAAACTCAGGTCCTTGTGCTTGCGAGGCAGGCCCCGGAACCACTGAACTAAATCTCCGGCCCTCCAATTCTTGATTTATTGATCCCACTGACTTTTTGTTTCACAAGTGATGTAAGCTCTTACCCATATTGCTTCCTCCAACTATATTTATTTTGCTGTTCATTTGCTACTTCTCACATCAGATTCTAAATTCAATTATTTTCAACCTTTAAACAGACAAACACATTTATTTTAGTAATCACAGGTTTGAAGTATAGATTTTGCTAAGAATAACTTTAGTCATACCCCTATGCGTAGATTTATTCAGTAGCCCCATTCTCTTAAATATTTAAATGGACTCCTGTGTTAGTATTGATTTGTGTTGATAAGAGTAATTTTTATGTTGTTTAAATTCCTAGTGGCTACCGTTTACCTTAGCATTACCTTATCATTTAGGCATACTCTTTCTATTAATGTGACCAGAAAGTGTCAACTGCAAAATTTTAATGTGGAGAATTTGTTATGGACTTTGCTGTAACCCGGAATAGACACTGCATTCGTCAGAACAGCCAAGTCAGGCTATGGTAATAAACAACCGAAACAAGGTTAGTGGCTTAAACACCAAATGTTAATCCTGTCTCATATTATGTGTGTGAGATGGATAAATGGGGGGGGTCTCATAGGTCACCGAAGGACCTGACCTGACAGAAAGCCCTCTCGACAGATTGGCATGTTCACAGAAGAAAGCCGGCTTTTATTGCCACTTCTATGACCATTTCATTGATCAGAGGAAATTCAAATGCCTGAGTTCAGCAGAACATGGGTGTTTCATCCTGTGAATGGAGGAGTCTTGAATATTTGTGACTAGACAACTACCATATGCATCAGCAGACTTTTATACAGAACTATTGAGATACCTCCTCCTTTGTACCAGGGACTGTCTGGCAGACATCATAAGTTGGTGACCCACTTCCCATTCCCAGACCCCCATTTCCCACCCACTTTGCAGACAGAAGTGGCCGTGTGGCCTGAATATAAATGGAGGTTGGTGGGCTTCCTCGGAACACTTTGCTTTTCTAATATTGATGCTGCCTTGTCTCCCTCATCCTTGTCTTATTAATTGGAGAAAAGCCAAGATTATACCAGAACTATCTGCCTCAAAAATGCTGAGTTTCAGAATCAATCCCAGAGGAGCCTACCTCAAGATGTCTTCTATGGGAAAAAAAGTAGATTCATGTTTGTACATGCCTCTGTGATTGAGTGTCTTGTTACTTTCATCTGAAAGTATTTCTGAGTGATAAAAGAATTCAGTATGTAAACAAGACAGACAATTCCCGTTCTCAGTGAATAGTAATCCTTTAAAAGGTATTCTGTCGACAACTGGAAAGAGTACTAAATATGGAAAAGAGTGTATATGTTTCCAGGTTATTCTTGATGTATTAAAAATATGCTATAAGATGGCATAAGATTGGAAAAATGTTGATAATTGTTGAAGCTAAGTGAGGGGTAGGTAGAATCAATTATATTTCCTATGTGGAATTTTCTATAGTAAAAATACATTGTTCATGTTTCTTACAAGTGATCTGTTTTCCCAGTAAGATATATTTTTATCAATTATAACAGACAACCACACTAACATTACCCAGCCAACTATTTCCACTGATGTTTGACTCCTTGTTCATGGCTTTACTGAGATATAATCCATATACCATATAACTCATCATATAAAATATGCAGTTCAGTTGAGTAGTTTTTGTTTTGTTTTTTGAGACAGGGTCTCACTTTGTAGTTCAGGCTGGCCCTGAGCTCACCATGTAGCCCAGGCAAGCCTCAAACTCAGCAATCCTCCTGTCTCTGCCTCCCGAGTACTGGGATTACAGGTGTGAGCCACCACTTCTGGCTCAGTTGAGTAATTTTTAATATACTCATATGACCATCACCAC
>PVIC010045224.1:0-14706 GCA_004025085.1 Thryonomys swinderianus
TGGCAAGACACTATCTCAAACAAAGAAACAACAACAAAAAAAATCAAAAAACATATCCCAATAAGTGTTTCTCATAATAAAATGTTTTAAAGCCAATAATGACTAGATTTTAAATGATGTATAGAGTACAAAGAACAGAAATATCAAAGAGTTTTGATCATTTGTATGTTTAAGAACTATATGTAATGTATTTTATATAAAAGAGTGGCAGGAGATTTTGCTCAGTGGCACAGTACCTACCTGGCAAGCATGAGGTCCTGAGTTTGATCCTTGAAACAAAAGAAAAAAATATGAGTCCTCACTGGCTACCCTGTATTAAGCCCATGTTTTTTTTTGTTTTTGAGACAGGGTTTTGCTTTGTAGTTCAGGCTGGCCCTGAGCTCACTATGTAGCCTAGGCAAGCCTCGAACTCAGCAATCCTCCTGCCTCTGCCTCCTGAGTGCTGGGATTACAGGGATGAGCCACCACACCCAGCAAGCTCACGTATTCTTAATTTTGCAAACTTTGTACATCTACATAGTATGCTCTAGACATGGCTTAGTTATGTTTATTTCTGTATTAGGCAAAAGGCATAGTTTTAGTGTAAGAAGTAAGTTTAAAAGGTTAAGTTTAATCAGCTAAATGTGTAGAGCAACTGTTAAACTATGTCTACGAGCAATGGGTGTTATTCTAATTTAACATTTTTTTTTTCTTTTTGAGACAGGGTCTCACTTTGTAGTGCAGGCTGGCCCTGAGCTCACTATGTAGCCCAGGCAAGCCTTGACCTCAGCAATCCTCCTGTCTCTGCCTCCCAAGTGCTGGGATTACAGGCATGAGCCACCACGCCTGGCTAACATTTGTTTTTACTGTGTCAAGACACAGAATAAATTGTTTTTGGGTCAGGAGATACAGGGAATTGAACCCAGGACTTCCTGCAGGATAGGCAAGAGCTCTTACCACTAAGCTATATCCCTATCCTTTTTTATTTTTTATCTTGAGACAGAATCTAAATTGCCCAGCCTGGCCTTCAATTTGGGATCTTCTTGCCTGAGCCTCCTGAGGAGCTGGAATTGCAGATATATGCCACTGAACCTGACATGATGCACATTTGTTCGGCTGGTTTTTATATGGATTATTAATACCTAAATAGAATGTTATAGAAATCTTCGGAAAGAAAACTGCTGACGTTTTTACCCGTAATGCTCTGGTTAGAACCACCTGACTGGAGAAGACAGGCCCATCAGGGTCCATATGACGAACACAACACTAGTTCTGGTAGAAGGCTCTAGGAAGCTGGCACCAGAACTGCTCGTTAAAATCGCGCTCACCGATGAAACACGGCTCTAGCCTGAGTCACTGCTCTGGCTCCTGCAGGTCCTTTGGAGCACAATACCGGCGGGGGCCGGGCAGCGTGCTTACTGCGCATGCGTAAGTGCGTGTGCGCATGTGTAAGTGTGTGCGCAGCCTAGAAGCTTCCAGAATCTTTTCCATGCGGCGCTTTCCGCCAGGGGCGTAACGCTAGCTTTCTCTGCGGTGTCGCTGAGGGTGCTGCTGCCCACACTGACCCCACCGGATGACAGGCGCCTCCTAGGAAGGAGAGGTAGCATTTGGGCTCAGGGGCTCCTCCTCCATGTGCCTGCAGCGGGGCACACCATCTGACGGGAGGGGACAGAAGGCGGGGTTGAGAGAGAGGCCCAGAGGCCGCGGGGCACCAGGCCTCAGGGCACACGGGGGTGGTGTTTGGGGTGGGTGTGAATTGGTCGGGAAAAGCAGTGCTTTCGCCCTAGCAACCGGCTGCCACCGTGAGCTGGGCCTGTGAGTGCATGGCGTGGGACTGGAGGCCCTGCAGAGACAGTCGGTTCTCGCGACCAAGACGGCCCGTCTCTGCCTGGGCCTGAGGAAGGAGAAAATCCCATCGAGGCTGCACTTATGGCTATCCAGGGGGTTTAGGAGAAACAGAAACCTGGCCGTTTATGGCTAACCTGGGAAAGCAGCCAAGAACTGTCAGGACTGTTGAAATCAACAGTCATTAATTCCCCTTTGGATAGGAGTTTTAAATCTCTTTGGCCTTCAAAAATTTCAGTTCTGTGTGTCTGAGGAAGTGAACAGTGATGTAACTATACTCCTAGAGCTTGTTCTCAGTTTTCGCATGTGTTCTCTGGTCTCTCCCTTAACATCTTTTGGTTATGGAATCAGTGTGTTCTCTTTAATTAGGTACAGTGTTACTCATCTTGTCCAAGTGGAGATCAGAAGCTTCCTTTAACTTGTGAGAGGGGAAGTTTATCTCATAATGAAACCCCCAGGCCTGTTTTAATTTCTCATGATGTGGACTTCCCCTCCTTTCCACAGCTATTGCTGCTATTAAAGGATGCTGACTTGAAAAGATTTATGTCTTGAAAAAGTCTCAAGCCCCAGTTTAGATTCAGATTCATTCTTTTTTTTCCTTTGCCCTTTTTTCCCCATTTGGAGATTCTTTCTTTCCACTCAGAATATTATAAGATGGTAAGCCAGCTGCAAACAAAATATAGTTTGAGATTTTGTATCCTATGTGCATCTCAGCTCGTGAAGAACAAATTCTTCCTTCCTCATTCTTACCGTTTGGCTTCTTGATTTATATTTCAAATGCAAAGTTTGAGCACTGGGTTATATTTGTGATTAAATAATCTTGATCGAGAATGCCAAGACATCATTTTAAGTACAGCTTAGCTAAAAGTTATCAATGGCACATAATTTTTGTTCTATGATCTTTGATAAGTAAGTTTACAGTCTGACAACATGTGGTTATAGTTGTTAAGAAGTTGCTGCCTATCTGAAGAAAAATGATTTTGAACAGAGAAGAAATTTTTATTTTAAAATGGCCACATTTATTTTAAGTGATTTACTATAAAATTATTTAACTCCAAGAAAAGTCCACATTTTTTGAAATGTATTTACTCTTTGCCATTCATTTCAATCCATTCATTAAACTTTTCTTACTATGATTCTAGACTTTGAGGACACAAATATAAATGATAATTTATGTCCTCAAAGGGCTCACAGTTTAGTGGGAAAAGCAGCATATAAATTACTGTAATAGAAAATACTATTCTAAAAGATTATACGAAGAGGAAATACAGAGAAATCCACAACCTTGGCCAGTGGGCTCTAAGACAGCTGTTTGAATTAGATGTGAAAGGAAGAATTAAATGAAGTTTGAAATGTATTCTGAGCAAGCAACATGAGAATTTATGCTCAATTTCAGAAACTTTAAGTGCTTCACCTTTGGCAAAGGTGAAGGGTGATAGTGATTAAAAAGTTTAGTGATCTTGTATTTTGAATGTAGATTAATGCTGCACATAGTAAAGATCCAATTAGTACATAGAATAGAAAATGTAGTCCTACATTTAGTTCAGTGATAATGAGTAAATGGTGAGATTCATTTCAGGAGCATTAAGGATCCTTGTGTATGTGCACACATATGGCTATATGTATATATTGAATGTTGTCATCAAACAGTACCTATTACATCATATTTTATATAAACATTTCCTTGTGTCTATATATATTTTAAATGGCTCTTCACATTTCTAGAATGTTTATTATCAGTAACAGGCAATTAAGTTTTTAGTATTTCAGCAATACAACATTGCTTTTATTTATTTATTTATTTATTTATTTATTTTTGAGACAGGGTCTTGCTTTATAGTTCAGGCTGGCTCTGAGCTCACTATATAGTCCAGGCAAGCCTCAAACTCAGCAATCTTCTTGTTTCTGCCTCCCGAGTGCTGGGATTACAGGCGTGAACCACCACACCTGGCACTGTGGTATGTGGTATGTGGTATGTGGTATTGATTGCTGGTGGGCATGAGTCTCCATGCCCAGCATTGTATGTGGTTACTGGGGATCGAACTCAGGACCTTGTGCTTGTGAGGCAGGCACCAGAACCACTGAGCTAATCCTCCGGCCCTGCTTTTATTTCTTAAGATTGTACTTTCTTGATGCCAGGTGAAATGGCACATGCTTCAACTAATTTAGGTCAGGAAGAAAAGGAACATGAGATGGGAAAAAGGAGAAATTCTGCCACTGCATAATATTTCTTTGCTCCAGTTATGGCTCCCATAGTAATTGTCACATACTGTAGTCCTTTTTTTTTTTTTTTGAGACAGGGTGTTGTTTTGTAGTTGAGGCTGGTCCTGAGCTCACTATGTAGCCCAGGCAAGGCTCGAACTCAGCAATCCTCCTGCCTCTGGCTCCCAAGTGCTGGGATTACAGGCCTGAGCCACCACGCCCAGCATTGTGGTATGTGGTACTGATTGCTGGTGGGCATGGCCATCACTCCCGGTATTGTTGTATGTGGTTACCGGGATCGAACCAGGGGCCTTGTGCTTGCTAGGCAGGTGCAGGAACCACTGAGCTAAATCTCCGGCTCTATACTCCCTTTTTTATATGCCAAAAGATAATTATTTTCCCATTTTGCTCTGTGAATTATCTTGATTTTAATGAAAATGTATCATAGTTGGTAATATTCTAGAGTTTCTGTTTCTTTTTTATTTATTCATCTATTTTTGTGCTGGGGATTGAGCCCAGGCCCTTTACCCTGAGCAACATTCCAGCCCTTTTTATTTTATTTTTATACTTTATTGACCTAATTACATTTATCATAAAAACTTATTTAATTGAATTTGAATAGACCATTTTACTTTTCTGGTACCAGGGATTGAACTCAGGACTTTGCACTCGAGAGGCAGATACAATACCACTGAGGTAAATTTCCCACTTTAAGCCCTTTTGATTTTGATTTTTAAATTTTGAGACAGGGTCTTTCTACATTGTCCAGGCTGAGCTTGAACTGTGAACCTCCTGCCTCAGCCTTCCTACTGGATTACAGGCATTCACACCTCACCTGGCTGCTTTGCCTTTTTAATATAGAACATAGGTTAAAAAATAAAATATGGGCCGGGGATTTAGCTCAGTGGTTCTAGCATCTGCTTGGCAAGCTTGAACCCTGAGTTTGAGCCCCGGTACCACATGCCACAATGCTGGGCATGGTGGCTCAGGCCTGTAATCACAGAACTTGGGTGGCAGAGGCAGGAGGACTGCTGTGAGTTCAAGGCTTGCCTGGGCTATATAGTGAATTTAGGGCCAGCCTGAACTACAAAGCAAGACCTAGCTCATAAATAAATAAAATGTGTAGGTACAGATTAAAGAATATACTTTAATCTACCCAGTATCATCCTGAATTGTATGCTGGTTATTTGGAGTTTGTTTGCTCTACATCCTAAATAAAATATTCAATTTGTCTGGCTTAAAACTTTACAGAAAAGTAATTATTCTGCATACACTTGCTTATGAAATGCTTTTTGTGGTGCCAGATTTTTTTTTTTTTTTTGCTTTTTTGAGACAGGGTCTCGCTTTGTAGTTCAGGCTGGCCCTGAGCTCACTATGGTGCCCAGGCAAGCCACCGCGAACTCAGTAATCCTCCTGTCTCTGCCTCCTGAGTGCTGGGATTACAGGCGTGAGCCACCATGTGCGGCATTGTGGTATGCAGTGTCGATTGTTGGTGGGCATGTCTCCACGCCCAGCATTATATATGGTTACCGGGGATCTATCTCGGGACCTTGCGCTTGCGAGGCAGGCGCTGGAACCACTGAGCTAACCCTCCGGCCTGTGCCAGATTTTTTGATATTCACCCATGTTGATATGTATAGTTGTATCTTATTTATTTTCACTGTTGTATGATATTTCATTGAATAAACATTCCCTAATTATTCTCTAATAAACACTAGTATTATTTTAGATTTTTTAAAAAACTCTAAATGCTTGGGCCGGAGGGTTAGCTCAGTGGTTCCGGCGTCTGCCTTGCAAGCGCAAGGACCTAAATTCGATCCCCGGTAACCACATATAATGCTGGGCGTGGTGGCTCACGCCTGTAATCCCAGCACTTGGGAGGCAGAGACGGGAGGATTGCTGAGTTCACGGCGGCTTGCCTGGGCACCATAGTGAGCTCAGGGCCAGCCTGAACTACAAAGCGAGACCCTGTCTCCAAAAAGCAAAAAAAAAAAAAAAAAACTATAAATGCTGAGAAAAACCTGCCAAGATATCCTTGTACTGTCTTATGTCACAGATAAAGGAATTTATCTATACATATGTATATGTTTACTGTATATACGTAGCAGTAGAATTACTGGAACATAGGGAATGTGTGTACGAAACTTTATAAGATAATGTCAAACTATTTTTGAATGTAGTTATAACTATTTTTCTTTTACTAGCGGTAGAAAGACATCCTCATTGTTCTGCATCCTTGCTGATAGTTGGTATTAATCACAATAAAATTTCTTGCCAGTGTATTAGAGTTAAATTCTATCCTATAATGATATGAATATGTATTTCCTTTATTACAAATGAGATTTTTATCTTCATGTATTTGAAGTTTCTGTGCTCTATGAATTTTTTAAACATTTCTATTTCACATTTTCCAACTAGTCTTTTTTTAATCCATGGGAAATCTTTATGTATTCTAGATGCTACCAATTTATCAACTAAATGTAGTAGAGATCTTTCCATAGTAACTAATTGAATATGGGAGGTGAGTGATACAGAATTACTCATAGGTTTCTGGTTTGGGGAACTGAGTGAGTGCTGGCTAAGTTAAATTAGGACATAGGGGGCCGGAGGGTTAGCTCAGTGGTTCCGGCGCCTGCCTCGCAAGCGTAAGGACCTGAGTTTGATCCCCAGTTACCACATATAATGCTGGGCGTGGTGGCTCACGCCTGTAATCCCAGCACTGGGGAGGCAGAGACGGGAGGATTGCTGAGTTCGCGGCGGCTTGCCTGGGCACCATAGTGAGCTCAGGGCCAGCCTGAACTACAAAGCGAGACCCTGTCTCAAAAAGAAAAAAAAAAAAAAAAAAAAAAATTAGGACATAGGGAGAAGAAACAGGTCTAGCAGAGAAAGGAATTACTTTGCAATACTTTGGAATTTGAAATTACTGTAGCACGGTGGTGGTAAACCTCTGTCATCCATGCTGCAGTGGGCTGTTATCACTGAAAGCTTTAAAAGATTTACCATCAGTGCCACAAAGTATGCAGGTATAAATAGGTTCCAAAAATTTGCGTATTAAAAATATTTTGCTTATAGTAGTTTGAGGCTCAGACCAAGAACTTGTATGCCCTATCAGTCATAGAGATCTTTTTTTTTTTTTTTTTTTGAGACAGGGTCTTGCTTTGTAGTTCAGGCTGGCCCTGAGCTCACTATGTAGCCTAGGCAAGCTTCGAACTCAGCAATTCTCCTGTCTCTGCCTCCTGAGTGCTGGGATTACAGGTGTGACCCACCACACCCGGCATTGTGGTATGTGGTATTGATTGCTGGTGGGCGTGAGTCTCCACGCCCAGCATTATATGTGGTTACCAGGATTGAACTCAGGATGTGCTTGAGAGGCAGGTGCCGGAACCACTGAGCTAACCCTCCGGCCCATAGAGATCTTTTTTATTGTGATATCTTTATCAAGATTTTGATAGACATAAAATATTAATACAATAATACTTCAGGAAGTATAGAGCCTCTTGGGATGATAAGGACTAGAAATCATATAGAAATCTTACATGATAGGCATTTTAGGGGACTAAATTGAAACTCTTATGTCCACTGCTGGTATCTATCCCAACTTCTGCAGGCCAAGGATTATCTAATCTAAGCTTCTTAAGTAAGATGTGAAGTGACCCACATTAAACTTTATCATAGTTATAATTACTTTATTTTACTCTCAACAATTAGAGAATCATTGCTAATATTTCCAGGACAACACATAATTTTTATTTTGAAAACCATTGAATACATTTGTCTTACATAGTATACAAAACATATATATAGATTTTTAAATTTCTCCAATTACTCATTTCTGGTCTGTATACACTTAAAACAATGTGAGAAACATCTAAGTATCCTACTTTGTACATTCTTTCATTAAATAGTATTTACAGACATATATATTTAACTTCCTGTAGTATATAACCACTGAAGAATGTGGGTCCTTGGGAGGATGGTAGAAGTCTATCAAGTAAACATTGTTCTTCAAAGAACAGATGATTGCCCTGGTTGTGTACCTTTTAGTTGCTTGAGAGCCAGAAAAATCTGATAAATGCAGAAGTAAGAGATTCCTTAATAACCCTTAGAAAATAGGAAAGGTGAGGAAAGTGTCAATGTCAGTGCTAAAATTTGGCACATTTGCTAAAAGTATAGCACCCGGGCATAGCTTATAGTATAGTGCCAGAACAGAGTTAACACTAGTTATTAGAGCTATTACTAGTAGTAATAAAACTAGTAACACTGTTACTAGAGGTATTGTTAGCTCAGGACCCATGTACATCTTCAGAAGACTACCAGCAGCTGATTTGGTGACTGCTTGGTCACCTTTTAGAAGAACTACACATCAAGGCCAATGAGAATTTGGCACAGACTCTGTAGGGAAGTAATGGGAGAGGCATCTTCTCAGATCCATCCTTACAACATGGCAGTGATTTTGCTTCTCTCTGGTTTTAAGATCTTTTAGACCTGTGAGAAAAGAAAAGGGATATGGAAACATGATACTCAGACTCTAGTTTCAGTTTGGGTTCTCCTTAACATACTGAGTTCATAGTTCAAAGAAATCAGGTAGAGTTTGATGAGCTTCCTGTTGCTACAAGAAGTCATTGGCAATTAGGGGCTCCTTGTCTTTAGGACAAAGGGCTTGGGAGGGATTAGTTTTCCTTGGATAGTTATGGCTTTTCTTAAGGTTGAAAAGCTATAATAATATTAGTATATGATAAGATGATTATGTGGTTGACTTCTAGACAGGTAACTTAGATACCACACAAAATGACACCTCACTGTATACATAAATGAGGTAGAAAAGACATGGTAGCAACTTTTAAGCTAACAATCCTACTGTGAAGCCCATGAAATATTTGAAACTTCATAAGATTGCCATTACCTGAGCAGCTCTTCTGCAGACAACAGCAAACTTACCTTTCTTTTCTAACTGCTTTCAATAAATTCTTGATGGCCTTAGATTCTGGATTCAGACATCTCTTCTCCTTGTTCTTTTTCATTGTAGCACTATGAAAGTAAATTGAAGTAAAAAGTATTTAAAACAATGTTTGGTCAACAAAACAGATGGAATATATAGTTCTAAAGTCAGAGATTTTAAGTTTTATGTATTTTCTTTTTTAATTGAATTCTTTATTGATACATTTTATATACACATCACGATCACACTTAACATTGGGAATTTGTACCAGTATATGACATGAATTCTCATTTTTACCCATATCCCTACCCACCCTACAACCCCCATCTCCTATATACATATGCTTTCTTTCTTTTTTTAACTTCGTATTTTTTCTTTCCCCTCATTATTACCCCTACCTACCCTTTTGAATATTTTCTATTTCACAATATCTATCATAAATTCTAGAATTCATTTACATTTTCAGATTCTCATGCCAGAGAAAAGATATGACATTTACACATCTATGACCTATTTACTTCACTTATGTACTTTATATATTTTCTTTAGCTCCGCATTAGTTTTTATGTCACCACAAACCCCTCAACTGATCTTCTCGATTATCATCACATATTTAATATATTATTATAAGCAGGGAAGTGATCATTAGATGAGATTTTACTCACATGATCTCAACATGTGGACAAGATTGACTTGCAGGAATAATTTCAAGTTTCTCTAAGAACTTTGGATTAACAGGTTGAGTACTTGTCTCAATGCATGTGCAGCGTATAGTTCTGGCATGAGGTATTCCTGCAGGACAGAAACAGGGAAAGTTCAAACAGTGTTTCATTTTAGGCACTAGGTCAGATTAGGTAGTATTTAGTAGAACTGATATCCTCATACTGTACATAGTCACTTCATCTGAGATGGAGTGTATCCTATTATAACACAAATCTGAATGATTAAATAGTTGATTATGTGGAAGAAAGGAATTGCAACTTGTAAACAATTAAGCTTATTTATGTAAAAACTTATCTGTCTGAGCCTCTTTTATTCCTTTATATTTTCTCCGTTTTTTTCTTCCCTTGCTCATCTTTCCCTTTTGCTTTTTAAATTTTTTTTTTTTTTTTTGAGACAGGGTCTCGCTTTGTAGTTCAGGCTGGCTCTGAGCTCACTATGTAGTCCAGGCAAGCCTCGAACTCAGCAATCCTCCTGTCTCTGCCTCCTGAGTTCTGGGATTACAGGCATGAGCCACCACGCCCAGCTTTTTAAAAATTTTTATCTTTATTGGTACATTGTATATACATATCATATCATGATCACACTCAATATTGGGAATTTGTACCAGTATATGAAACAATTTAATTCTCATTTTTTCCCATTCCCCCATCCACCTGCACAACCCCCACCCCCTAAATTCATAAATTTTGTTTCCCTGTTTTATTACCATCACATTTTGTCTTTACCCCTACCACATTTCCCTTTGAATATTTTCTATTTCACAATATCCATCATACATTCTAGAACTCATTAACATCTTCATTTTCTCATACCAGAGAACAGATATGATATGTACACGTCTGTGACCTGTTTCTTTCACTTATGAGTATGTCCTACAGGTACATCCATTTGAGTATAAATGATTCAAACTTGTCCTTCTTTATTTTCCTATTTTCTGACTTCATTTGTATTAGCAGAAAAGAATCTCTGATCATTTCCCTCTATTTATGGACACACAATTAAACTTGCAAATATATTATCAGTACTTTTAGAATTTATATCCACTCATAATTTCTTATTTTATCAGTTAAATATCCCTTGATGTTCCTTACCTTGAATCCCACTCAAAGTTAGAAAGATGAGGCAGAAAATAAGAATGGCGTGGTTCATGATGCTAAGATTGAAAGTTCCTCTATGGTAGACTCAGATGCGTCTCAGCAGTTGAAGAGAGTCTTAGAAACCATTGGACTAGTGTGCAACATTTATATGTAAAAGTACTTTCCCTCCCTAGCTCTGATTGGATAACGTGACTGTTGACTCAGCAAAACCTGCTGGCTATTGTTTGGGGAAGTCCCAAGTTGCAAAATCAAATGTATTATTTGTATTTATTGTGGCTTCCAGATTATGGAATTTCCCTCTGCTCTTTTTTTTTTTTTCAATGAGAGTGAGTTTCACTTTCTAAAATTTGAACTGTTTCTTGAAAGTCAGAACTTTATTGCATGCATAATAATTTTTAAATGGAACTTTAATTCTTACCTTTCAGTTGCTGTACAATCTTAAGTTAATCTTTGTCAAATTTCTACCACTTTTTAAAGAGTACATCTTAATGTTATGCTTTGCATCCATCTTATAGCAGTAAAGGATGATTAGAATATATCATTTACTATAGATTACAGTTGTATTATATTTTGTCCTTTCCCCTCTCACAGTAACCCTATGAAGAAAGTAGTTATTTTCATTTCATAGCTCTATAGGTTTGATGATTGCATTTGGTTGCTATCCATTTATTATAGCTATGAAGCATTTTCTTAGTATTTGTTTTAAGCTTGTGCAGTTGCTTTCAGAGGGTTTTTTTTAAATATACTTTTTTGAAACAGAGTTTCACTGTAGTTCAGGCTGACCTTTGAGCTCACTGTGTAGCTAAGGCCGGGCTCAAACTCACAGCAATCTTCCTGCCTCAGCCTCCCAAGTATTGGGAGTATAGGTGTGTTCCACCATGTCTGGTTTTAAAAATATTTTTAACTTTACCAGTTAGGGCAATGTTTTATTTTTTATATGTAAAACTGACTTTTGGTGACAACAAAAACTGTATCTGACTGTTAGCTATTTTAGCTGGGCAATGACCCTTGATCAAATGCTATAAAGCAGTAGCATTGATCTTCATGGGGAGGGTCAAAGATATGGCACTGTTAGATTTCAAAGAGTTCAGTACATGCTTTGGCTATTCATAACATGTTTAAAATAAATGAATATCCTCTGATAGAACTTTTTGAGAGAAAGCACTATTTAGTTGGATATCTAATTTCTGATACAATAAACAGCTTTCATGTCTTACAGTGAATCCTTAAATGAAAATTACATAAGATGCCATCTACAGTGATATAAGAAGTCATAGCTATAAGATGATTATTGTAAAAAAAAAGTATTTTTGAGGAAAAAATTTAGAAGTACATATAACATTAAAAGGAGTAGAAACAGATCTTGACAGAACAACTTGAGACAGGAAGGAAACTGGTTGATTTAATACAGGGTTCAGTTCCAGAAGACAATCTGATGCAAAGCAAAGGAAAAAAAGTGAGTGGTGAGATAGTGACAAAGTTAACTGAACTCAGCATAGTTTAAACTGGATGAAAAATTGGGACAAAACAGTTTCTTAGTACTCAGCTGATTGTTGTAGTAGATAGCAACAGTAGAAAGTGTGTGATATCTTCGTAGTGAAACAAGTATTGACCCTGACAATTGCAATTTAATAGTATCCAAAAGATATAGTACTATTTGATCATTGGTTGTGTTCTTTGCAAGTGAGTGATATCAAGGGATCTAGAATGAGATACTGCTTCAAATGCAGGCATAACCCTGCAGTATGATAATGAGGCAGTTGATACTTCAAACCTAGGAAAATTTTAAGTGGAACCGAAAATCATTATAGTAAGTGAACCAAGCCAGACACAGACAGCTATCACATATTCTCACTCATTTGTGGAAATTGATAAGCCAGCCTTGAAGAAGAATTAAATGGAATATTAGTCAATGGAGACTGGAAAAGGAAGGGTAGTAACAAAAAGAATGTCAGTAGGGATACTAGAAACAGAGTGAAGGAGTTACTCCTGGTTCTTCTTCTTTAGCACAGTAACTAAAACCATACATGATATATTACAAAATAAATAATATAATATTTTATATAAAAATAATATAAAATTCACAAACATAAAAGTGATTAATGAGCCAGCATGGTGGCTCATCCCTGTAAAGGCAGAAGCAGGAGGGTTGCTGTGAGTTTGTGGCTTGCCTAGGCTACATAGTGAGTTGAGGGCCAGCCTCAACTACAAAGCGAGATCCTGGTCTCTGGAAAAAAAAAAAAGTGATTAATGATTGAAGAAATGGAAATGCTTGTTATCTTGATTTGATTAATAAACATCATATACATATAATCAAATTGCTATAATATGTCCCATAAAGATGTATAACTTTTTAAAAAAGGAACTAAACACCTAAAAACAGTTTAATGTGTATCTGTCTTATGTTGAGTTTTATGCTGAAATAAAAAATACCACTAGGTGTGTGTAATCCCAGCACTCTGGGAGAGTGCAGGCTGAAGTTCAGTTTGAGCCAAGTTAGTGACTTAGAGAAACCTTACTGCAAAATAAAATTTAAAAAAAGTTAAAGGGTGTAAGATTTTTCTGGGATTCATGTTTAGCAGTAGAACAGAATTGTATTTTAAATACATACATGACTATGTCACCCCTCTGCTTAAGGTTTTCCAACAACTTTCACTATGTTTAGAATAAAATTAAAATTTTAACTAACCCATTTTACTAGGTTCTCCATGGTTTGACTGTTTCCTGTATGTCTAGTCTCATCCTGCGTTAAACTATCATTGTGCTATAGTCACAGTGACAGTTACACTAGTAGTTTCATTTAGAACCTTTTCCTCCCTGTTCTTTGGATAGGTGCTTCCTTATGGATATTTAGGTTTTAGTTAGATTGTATATTCTCTTCCTCAACAATCTGAAGCATTCATGACCCTATTTTAATTCTCATTTTGAAACCTGACATTTCTTACTATTGGTTATTTGTTTGGTTTATTTATTTGCTTAATATCTATTTTTCCCCAGTAGACTATAAACACTAGGAGAGAAGACATTTTGTTTTGTTTTGTTTTGTTTTTGAGATAGGGTCTCACTTTGTAGTTCAGGCTGGCTCTGAGCTCACTATGTAGCCCAGGCAAGCCTCGAACTCAGCAATCCTCCTGTCTCTACCTCCCGAGTGCTGGGATTACAGGCGTGAGCCACCACGCCCGGGGAGAGAAGACATTTTTATCCCAAGCAGTAAGAATATTACCTGGCATATTGGAAAAATTCAGTAAATAATTGGATGGATGAATGGATGGATTTGTATAGGCTTTAAGTAGTCACATAGCCAGGTATGATGGTACCAGCACTTTGGAGGTTGAGCCAGGAGAATTGCTGTGAATTCAAGGCCAGCCTGACACTGTTTCAAATAACAAATAAAAAGATTTTTTAAAGTAGCAGCGTAAGAACTGTATTTCTTCAAAAATAATTTACATTGGCCCAACAGATTTCAACATGGGACCTGGTTATTACTTTCCTTAGTCTTAGGAACCAAATTTTACTTAAGATTATAATTTCTAGGGCCAGAGATTTAGCTCAGCGGTTCCGGCGCCTGCCTCGCAAGCGCAAGGTCCTGAGTTTGAGCCTGGTAACCACACAGAATGCTGGGCGTGGAGACTCACGCCCACCAGCAATCAATACCACTTACCACAGTGCTGGGCGTGGTGGGTTACGCCTGTAATCCCAGCATTTCGGAGGCAGAGACAGGGGGATTGCTGAGTTCGCGGTGGCTTGCCTGGGCTACATAGTGAGTGCAGGGCCAGCCTGAACTACAAAGCAAGAACCTGTCTCAAAAAAAACAAAGAAGTTCATAATTTCCATAGAAGCTAATACAGATATTTTCAGTTAGCTGTAGGTCAGAATCTTCATTCCTGGGACTCTGGTGTAAACATACAGAACTTCGTAATT